>OVAP01001569.1:768-23149 GCA_900406295.1 Aurinia saxatilis | reverse complement strand
GATCCTTAACCACTGCATCGATACATTGTAGTTGTCGAGGTCTTAATTAGTAAAACACACAACTTATTACGCGGGTCACGACTTGGGTCGCGGATACGAGCGGTCCGTGTCGTGTGCAGGCCGAGTCCCGAATGGGCCCTACGTGGATGCGGGATTCAGCTTGACTTGCGGGTGTTAGCGGCATGCGACGTCCACGGGTTTCGTCTTGTGTTGGCCACATGGTACTAGCTTGGTCTCTGCGGATCATGACGTTGAAGCGAGCTTGGAGCTAACGGGCCACGAGAGCGAGGGAATTGTCCGTGCAGGTCCCGATCGAGCATGGATCGCCTAGAAAATTGTAACGCGAGCTCTGCCTTGGGTGGATGGTCCAATGCAGGCTACGATGGGAAGCTGGCTTGCGAGGAAGAGCTCTTCTCCTTGCACGGTGTGCGCCAAGTTATGAGCGGGTCCCATAAGTGTGTGACTCGCAAGGTCATCGGCGTTGTGTTCCGCGCGGACCAAGTTAAGAGTGGGTCCCGTCATGATTTTGGTTTGCATGGCTCATGGCATTCATGGTGGATGCTTGATCAAGTTACAAGTTGATGATAGGATTGATGAACTTTGGATGGTAATTGATCGAAGGATGGCTAGTGACCAAGGTGATTAGGGTCCACGCCTTAGTAAGTGTTCTTAGTTGACATATGCGATTGGGCTGTTGATGCTTTGATGGTTTGATCATCGAGATATGCTCAAATGTTCGTTGGATGTTGCCTTATGAGATGGCGTTGTTCCTTGTCGTTTGGATTGCAATGCAGTCATTGTTGCGATTGATTAAAGTCTTTGCCTCACCATCTGCCTTGAGTAGCGACCTCTCAGCAAAGAAGGGTGATTGACTTGAGTGGGCCAGCGAAATGTTCTTGTCGGGTTTGGAGGGATCATGTTTATCAAATCACATCCCCTGGTTGGATATGACCATGAGATGTATATGACCAACATGATAACTGGGTTTCGATGGGTCACTTAGATGATGATAGCGATCAGGCTTTTTGTGGAGAAAGCTTAAACCAAATAATATCCCTCCTTGTGATGATGCATCAAGGATGTGCCCACGGGATTTCGATGATCAGCGTTAAGTTGCTGGATTTTCAAAGACAAACTATTTCTTTCACACCCCCACTCTATACCTAGTGAGACTTCTTCCGGCAATAGATGTCGCGCGCTTTACCATAGAGATGGTGTTCATGACCCGGGTATATACCATTGCTGTGATCAGCAACAATGGGTGCGATTTTATATGCTTGAAGATTTGGTAATCTTTGTTCGTGAGCTGTGAGAGGGTCGTTAGCTCCATGCTACCTTCGACAGTTGTTTGCATTTTAAGAGCTCCCGTGTGGGCCCATGATGATGTAGCTTGATCACCACGAATCGGTCCTGAAGCCACACTGCTCCCCGTCGGGAATAGGTTGACAACGGGACCCAAAACCACATGACCATAACAGCATGATTTCCAAGGCATGGATGATTCGTTGTAAGAATGGTGGTGGAACCTTAAATGCAAGTGAGGATGAAAAGAAGGCACGCGGGTTCCAACCTAAGTCTAGTCATTTAAAAGTTATCTGCTAGAAGGAAGGTGGCGTGTTACCTCGAACATGGTCAGAGATAGGCTTAGTGCCATCAAACTCCTGGTGTGGCCCACTGGATAAGTGCTGGCGAATAGTTTTCGTGAGCCACGAAAATTGAGTGGGGGTATACGAGTATACTACCCCACTTCCCCTTTTTTAGAGGAGGGGTCAACTGAACTCATCATAGTGATGAGCTGCCTACGTACCTTAGAAAGGGATCAAGTCGACTCGTAGTTCATCTTGCTGCAAATGCTTTGTGATGGCACTCAGTGATAGTACTTCTTGAGATAGGTTACGTTCCAAGACCTTGGCACTTTGATGCCTTCCATGTTGACGAGTTTGTAGACGCCTGATTTTACAACCTCTGAGATCTTGTAGGGTCCCTCCCAGTTCGTCCCAAGTTTGCCAGCATTTAACTCAGTTGTATTCTGGAACACTTTGCGGCTGCCTGCTGGTAGTTTTGTAGTCTGAGGTACGCTTGGTCGTGGTGCTCATCGATTAGATCTAACTCGTCTATATGTAAGAGGTGATTAAGATCCTCATGTTGCGGGAGGAGCATGCGTCATTTGCCTGGAAACTCTACTTCTGATGGGATGACACATTTTGTCACATACACGAGTGCGAAGGGAGTTTCTCCGGTTGGTCGCTTAGAGGTCGTCCGGTGGGACCAGAGGACTCCATCGAGTTTGTCTGCCCATCGTCCCTTTTTGGCATCAAGGCGCTTCTTGAGTCCATCGTGGATTGCCTGTTGGCCGCTTCTGCTTGGCTATTGCCCTGTGGATATCGAGGAGTTGATTTGCTGAGACGAATTTTCCCCTTCTAGCAGAACCCTTCGACGCGGGCCGAAATGAATTGGGACCCGTTGTCTGTGATGATTTCGTAAGGTACACCGTACACAGATGATGAACTTCCACACGAAATGTTCGACTTGGGCGTCCTTGATGCTAGCGTATGACTCTGCTTCCACCCACTTGGAAAAATAATCAGTTAGGACAAGCAGAAAACGTTTTTGCTTCGTGTTGTTGAGTAGGCCCACTATGTCCATGGAACATCTCATGAAAGGTTATGGTGATGACACCAATGTTAGCATCTCAGTGGGCTGATGGAAGGTCGGAGCGTGGCGCTGGCACTACTCACACTTAGCGAGAATTTCTCGCAGTCTTTACTCATTGTGGGCTAGTAGAAATCATGTCGCTTGATTCGAATGGCCAAGCTACGCCCCCGAAAATGGTTTCCACAAGAACCTCCGTGAATCTCTTCCATCACTTTGCGAACGTCTACTCCTTCGAGGCAAGTGGGTAGTGGGCCGTCAAGCCCCCATTTGTAAAGCTTGTCGTCTTTGATTATGTAACGTGCTGCTTAACCTCTGAGTTTACGCGCGGCCCACTTGTTTGTGGGAACATCTCCACTTGTGATGTAATCCTTGACTCGATCCATCCAAAGAGTGTCATCTCCATAGTTGCTATGGTCAGTTGCTTCGTCTACTTCCATAGGAACAACTTCATCTTCTGCTGCAGGTCGATTTTTAGGACCCACCACTACAACATCGATAAGGTGAATGAGATGAGTTTCTTGGATGCTTGGATGTTAAAGAAGTTCCACAGAAATCACTCTGCGCAGGTATGGATCGTATGTGGAGCCCAAGGCTGCTAGTGTGTCGGCCGTTGTATTTTCATTTCGATAGATTCGCGCCAGGGTGAATTCTGTGAACTTTTTTTACAGCTCTTTCAAAGTGCTGAGGTAGGCCCCATTTTTTCATCTCGCGCAACGTACTGACCGTCAAACTGATTGAACATGAGTTGTGAGTCGCAGAAGGCTTGGATCTTCTGGACGTTGATGCCTAAGGCAAGTCTCAACCATGCAATCAAAGTTTCGAATTCTGCATCGTTGTTGGAAGCTGGGAAATCAAAATGAATGGACTGTTCGATGATTTCCCTTGTAGATGAGGCCAGAAGGATACTGGCTCCTGACCCTTGCTTGGATGATGATCCATCAGCATGGAGTGTCCATATGTGTCCATGTCGCGTGTTCTGTAGAGTCAGCGTCCGTACCTTCTGAAAGTTCGACTAAGAAGTCAACTTGTACTTGTGCTTTTGCGCTAGTGCGGCTGCGATATTCGATGTCATATTTGCTCAACTCCATGGCACACTTTGCTAGACATCCTGACTGACTTGGACTGTGCAGGATGGTTCGTAATGGAAATGGAATAAGCACCACTATGGAATGGGACTGGAAGTAAGGCCTTAGCTTACGCAATTAAATCACGACAGCTAGAGCAAGCTTCTCCATTTGTGGATATCTAGTCTTGGCGTCCGTCAAGGTCTTGCTGACATAGAAGATTGGATGTTGCTCGCCTCTCTCTTCACGAATGAGTACTCCGTTGACGGCTGAGGGGAAAATTGTTATGTACAGGAACAAAGGCTTACCGTTGATAGGTTTGGCTAGCACTGGGGCCTGCTCCAGGTAAACTCTCAGCTGTTATAAGGCTTCCTCACATTTTTTTGTCCACTCGAAGTGTTTTTTTCCTTTGAGGATGTTGTAGAAGGGTAAACACTTATCTGTGGACTTGGAGATGAAGCGGTTGAGCGCTGCGATGTGTCCTATGAGGCGCTGGACCTCTTGTTTATTTGTTGGAGATGCCATCTTTCGAAGAGCTTTGATTTGCTTTAGATTGGCTTCTATGCCGCGGCGGGTGACTGGCAAGGAACTCGCCTGAGGTGACCCCGAAACGAAACTTGGTGGGGTTTAACTTCATGTTGTGCTTGTTGAATTGCTTAAATCAGTCTTCAAGGTGGGCCACGTGCTCATGTTGGTTCATCGATTTCACGAACATGTCATCGATGTATACCTCCATGGCTCTTCCCAACTGTTCAGCGAACATCTTGGTGACGAGCCTCTGGTACGTTGCACCTGCATTCTTAAGACCAAAAGGCATAACTTTATAATAATAGGTACATGTGTCGGTGACGAAGGTTGTCTTCTCGCGGTCGTGAGGATGCATGAAGATATGATTGTAGCCTGAGAAAGCATCCATGAATGATAGGAGTTAGTTCCCTGATGTTGCTTTGACCAGCCGATCGATGTGAGGAAGAGGGAAGCTATCCTTTGGACACGCTTTGTTGAGGTCGGTGAAGTCGACGCAGACTCTCCACTTGCGGTTCTTCTTCTTGACCACCGCAAGGTTGGCTATCCAATCCGGACACTTGACCTCCGTAATTCATCCGACCTTGAGGGGTCTGTCTATTTCATCGTTCACTGCATGTGCTCGTTCCGGGCCCATCCTTCTTCTCTTCTGCTTGATCGGCTTAAAGGTTGGGTCCACGTTGAGTTCGTGACATGCGATGTCCATGCTGATTCCAGGCATGTCTTCGGCTGTCCAAGCATAGGTGTTGACGTTTCTTTTCAGGAAAGCAATAAGCTCTGTGCAGAGGGAGTCTGGTAGGTCCGCGCCAATCTCCACGAGTCGTTCTGGATGTAGATCGTCTATGCAAACTGAGATGACAGGGTCCACATGCGATTTTTCTTCCAGTGTTTCTGCGATATGTAGTTGATGTATGACGACAGATAGTTGCTTTCTGGCTTTGTGGTTCATCTGCGGTTTCTTCTGCTCGCCCTCTGAGACCCGGTCCGTGACAGGCTTCCTAATTTATGTTCGGCGAGTAGGCATGCTCTGGACTCCTTCTGGTTTCCTCTGATGGTTCTGATTCCCTCGGATGTTGGGAACTTGATGCACAAGTGGTAAGGCGATGGGACCGCCCGCATTGAGTTTAACCAAGGGGTTCCCAATATCGCATTGTAGATTGTTGGACAGTCGGTGGTTGCGAAGGTTACCGCTTTTGTGATGCCTCCTGCCTGGACAGGGAGCTCGATCGTTCCAAGGGTCATGGTTTTTGTTCCAGAGAAGCTTGTTAGAGGCTTTGGAGTTTCTTCGATTCTTGATGGGTCCACCTTCATGCGTACCAATGTGCCCATGAAGATCATGTTCATGGAGCTTCTTGTCTCCACCAAAACCTTGGTGATGTTGAAGTCTCTAATGGTTAGCTGGATGACGAGAGGATTGCTATGAGCTCGGTTGATTGCTTATGCGTCCTTCTCGGTAAAAGAGATATTACAGTCTGGTAACTCTGCTTTCGTGGCCCGCGTAGGGCTAGTGCTTGCCTTCCGCTGGAAAGACCTGATCGCAGAGACACGGTCTAGGTAGTATGGTGATCCTCCCATGATCACGTTGACATACTGTCGAGGATGATTTGTCACATGATGTAGAGACAGATTGTCGAGTAGGTTGTTTCCACTATGAGGTGGGGTCATCGTGGATCTGTCGAGATGGAATTGATCCACGAGGTTGTCACCTTCTGCCATGTTCATAGTTACGAGCGATTCTTCGTGTGGAGCAGTCGATGAGGTCCCCACAGTTGGCGCTAAATTGTGTGGGCAAGAATTTATACACAACCAAAAACTTGTCAAACGAATCTTTTTAAGGGATCGTCGACTCTCTATTGTGAACCGCTCATAAAGTAAAGAGATAAGACAATGAACAAGGAAGGAAGTGGGGTCGTTTTATTGATAAAACACTCAAAGATTACAAGTTGCTCAGAGAATTCAAGATGTCAAAAGATGATCTAAGACCTACGACATTAGATCCTATATATACTCTAACTAAACCGTCTTGGGGTCCAAGCTCTTTCGTGGGCCACCTTCCATTTCCTGAAGATATGCTTCCATTTCTCCAACAGTCTTCTGGACAGTTTCCTTTCCTCCGAGATACTCCGATGATTCTATTCTCAAACCTTCTGGCTTGACGACACTTGGAATAAACCTTAGGGCTTTGTCTTGATGGAAGATGTAAATGGGCCAACGATACCGAACTGGAATGTTTGGTTAGTTAGGAGTGTTTCTGGGCCAACGATATTGGTGAGATAATCTCGTGAGTCGTATGTGTTCTGAAGTAAAACCACATGGGAAAAACCTTACCAAGGGAAAACGAGTGTGATCACGATGATCGTTTAATGAAATGTTCATCGTGGGTCCTTAGTTCTCCATGGAACTAAGTAATGTGCCTGGACCCAAGGGATGCGATGTTGCTAGGCGAGCTAAGTTGGCTCGTAGACTGGGATGTGAAAAATCTTGCAGGTGATACTTGATACTTAACTTGCGGATTAAAATGTGAGCAATGTCGCAGGCCATACCTGAGACTTAATCCGCGGACGTTGAAAAGAGACTTGTCACGTGGGCCATGGTAGAAACTTGGCCCGCGGATGATGTGGTGAGACTTGTCCCGCGGGCCATCCTTGAGACTTAGCCCTCAGATGGTAAAGGGAAGCTTGTCCGGCGAGGCACCGAGGAGACTTGGCCCACCTAGTGAAGAGGAGACTCATCCCGCGGGCCACATAGAAGACTTGGCCCGCGGATGGTGATGATCAAGTTAACCCGCGGGCCATAATGTGCAGGTTGGCTCACTGGACAATCCTGGTGCATACATGCGACTCCTCGTGGGTCCACTCCATGTGCGGATGTTCAATTGACCATCGAGCGATCAATTTGGCTTTGTTAATTATTATTCGGGAACCCACAAATGGACTTGGCCTGAAAATGAAGAAGGATAACTTGTCCCGCAGGCCACATTGAGGAAGTTGGCCCATGGGTTAAGAAGGAGAACTTGTCCTGCGGGCCACGTTGACGAAGTTGGCCCGAAGGTGAAGAAGGAAGCTTGTCCCGCGGGCCATGTTGAGGAAGTTGGCCCGCGNAGAAGGATAACTTGTCCCGCAGGCCACATTGAGGAAGTTGGCCCATGGGTTAAGAAGGAGAACTTGTCCTGCGGGCCACGTTGACGAAGTTGGCCCGAAGGTGAAGAAGGAAGCTTGTCCCGCATGCTACGGAGAACGAGTTAGCCCGCAGGAAGCTTGTTGCTTGCTTATCGTCTCTCGTGGGTCCACTTCATGTCAGGATGTTCAAGTGATCCATCGATGGACTAAATGGGACTTGTTAAAGGTCCATCGGGACCTATGGTGAGACTTGGCTAGCACAATGCTTAATGAGGTCTGTCAGGACCCACTGTGAGACTTAGCTTGCACATTGCTTGGTGAAGTCTGTCGGGACCCACTGTGAGACTTAGCTAGCACATTGCTTGGTGAAGTCTGTCGGGACCCACTGTGAGACTAAGCTAGCACATTTCTTGGTGAAGTCTATCGGGACCCACTGTGAGACTTAGCTAGCAGATTGTTTGGTGAAGTTTTGACCGGGACCCACCAACCAAATGTCTATGGAATAGGCTTGATGGTTCGTCGTGAGAATTTATAGAAGGTTTGGCCCACGGAACAAGCCAAAAGACTTCTCCCGCGAGCTAAACGCCTTGCGTGGCCCGCGGGATAGTTCATGGACATGGTCCGCGGGCCATGTTCATCATGTGGCTGGCGGGACAGTCGCATGAGCTTGTCTGCAGGACATGTTCACTAATTGGCTTGTGGGACAAGCCTAAGAGCTTTGTCTGCGGGCCAAGTTTGGTTATGCCTAGTGATTCATGTCTTGTTATATGCATTGTTGATCGTGGGACCCTCGGTGATCCATGCTTGATTATATCGTTACCAATCGATGGTGTAGACATATGACCAACTCGTGGGCCGTAGTAGTGTTATGCGGAAAACATTTAACCATTTAATGCTATCAATCTTCGGGGGTGGAATCCGACCCCCACACACCTAAATTAATGAATGTGTATTATGTCCAGGGACTCAAGTCAAACCTCATCAGTATAAGCCAATTTTGTGATGAAGGATTAGTTGTGGCTTTTAACAAGATGAAGTGTTGGGATGTAAATGAGCATAATGAAATTGTCGGGAGTAAGAACATGCAATAGTTGTACATATGGGATCAACAAAATAGGTTTGTTCAATATGAAAAGGAAGTGTGTGAGGCATGGGATCAGAAGAAGAAAATTAAAAGGTTGCATAAGAAAGATGCAGACAACTTGTTGGAACAATTCGGTGTCTGTTCCAGTAAACCGTCCAGAACGCAAGTGAACACAACTATAAAGCTATCAAAGGATTTTTAGAGAGATTTAGTGATGTTTCGTGACATTGACAGGGCAGGATGTGAAGATTATCATACGGCTGATTACACTCTCCTTGGTAGCTACTATACCCAACTCATGATGGTGAGACAAATGACATCTTACTATGGTATGATTTCTGACCCTTTACTCATTAAATGTGATAGTGCCATAAACATATTAGAGAATCATGTGTAGAATTCTAGAAATAAGCATTGCCATCAATTTATAAGAAAACTAGTTGAGGATAAGCAAGTGGTGATAGAACATGCATCCGATGAAAGTCAACTTGCTAATCTTTTCATGAAGCCCTTGGACTTAAACACGTTCTTGAACCTGCAAAGTCCTTAGGGATTTGTGAACTCTAATTTTCTTTTGTTGAGTGGTTGCGTTGAAACAGGTATCCGGAGTACAATGCTTAAGTCTAATTTTTCAAATTTGTTGTCGACAAAGGCTGAAATCTGATTTCAAGACGTTCATGTGTAAACATTCATTCTTTAGAAACAGTTGTCTTCCATGGTTTTGATGGTAAATCAGTAAAGAGTGTGATCAGTGTATATGAAGAGTAAGATCTATGTGACGTGATATGTTCAAAGGAAGAGGAAGTATGCATGAAAGGAGCAGTAAGAAACATACTTTCTCATAAGATGAAGTAGTGCTTATCTCTAGTCAAGTGAAAATCCGAGGAAGCATCATTGACTCACAGTCAAAATAAATAAAAATAAAAATAAAAATCAAGAAAGAACAAGTAATAAGAAGAAAAGCAACATCACCTCGAATACAAAGCAAATTGGAAAACAAGAATGGAGGAAACACTATAGCCTCACCTGCATCACCACTCAATCAGAGGAAACAACACTGCCTCAGATGTAGAAGAAAATTGGTGTGTGACTTTATGCTAAGTAGATGAAGAAGCACCTTCAGGGCCATGAGCAACGTGCTATTCAAATTTACAATTTCTGCGTGCCAGCCTTGATTGTAACGAGCCTTTGTCCTCCTTACAGTATGATCACATTCCTCGCGTTGGTGAGGACTCACTTGCCTCAAGGGTATGTTAGATGTAGCTACTCAAGGATGAATCAACAATAGCGAAAATTCCTTTTGCTGACACAGTGGATGTATGTTCCAACAGTCTTTCCTAAAAATTGACTGAGTATTGTGCTTTGGATGCTAGCCTAACACAGCTGCTTCGTGGGAGAAGAGTGCTTAACTTACATCTATCAATCATCTCCCAAGGGTTTCTAAAGAAAATTTGAGTTGATCTCGCAGGTACTCATGTTCATAAGTCCCATTTGCTATATCTATCTCTTGAGTTAATTTTGGTTATTCAAATATGATTGCTTTGGAAACTGATTTGCATTGCTCTATGGTTTAATATTGA
Organism: Aurinia saxatilis; assembly: GCA_900406295.1. Lineage (NCBI taxonomy): Eukaryota > Viridiplantae > Streptophyta > Magnoliopsida > Brassicales > Brassicaceae > Aurinia > Aurinia saxatilis. Next base: position 13,122 of record OVAP01001569.1, on the reverse strand, counting down.
ATGAAGTGTGATTTGCATTTACATCGCATCACTTTTGAGTTGTTTGGTTGTCATGGTTTACAAAAACCAGTGTGCACTTATGGGTGGTTTGAGTGTTATAAGATCTCAGGAACTAGGGATTTGAAGTTAAGAAGTAAACTTAATTACGTATTCAAGCGTCACAAAAATGAGAAGAAGTCTCAGCTGCTCACACTGCCGCATGTCTATCTCAGTTCATCACTTTCAATGTAATGTTTTAATCGAATTATGCCTACCAAACAGGGGGTGAATATGATGATGAGTTTCATTAGCTTGGAACTTAATGAAAAACTAAGATGTTTAAAATGTTTAAAATTGAGGGGGAGAAAACTGAATGCTATTAAGTTTATGTTGAACTAGAATTACACAGATGTATGTGTATTGCTTAGTGGTTGTTATAGCTGATGACTATGTGAGATGAATATGCCAGCCTTCAGTTTCAGATGACATTCAGTCTTCATTTTGGTTCTGTTGACTTTCAATGATAATGTGCACTTGTTTCTGGGGTGGTTGTGTTTTTAGATCAATTTGCATGAATGCTTGAAGTGATAAATTCAATCAAAAAGGGAGATAATGAAAGAGGAGTTATTTTGGAATGTATAAGATGCAATTGGAACAAGGCGTAGCTGTTCCAGAGAGATGGTACTGACGTGGTGAAAAAGGAAAGTTGTGAAAGACGCGTATCTCATAAATAAAAGAGATGACGTGCAAGAATTGAAGGAAGGGAATATTCAGAAGATCATGGTGAATATTTTCCAAAGATCCTAGCCTTAGAATATCTCTTAATCCCGTGAATATAAAAGGGATCGTTGTGATAGTTTTAGGGTTAGCCGTTTAGAAAATAAAAGTTTCGTGTGTAAGCTTTTACGTTAGAGAGAGTTCTGATAACTTTGTACGGTCCAAGAGTCAGTGATTGAAAAAGTGTTAGCTAGTTCTTGAGAGGGTTAGATTTTGTTGGTAGCAAAGTAAGTAGAAACTTAGGTGTTGTATAAAACCACTCAAAGGTTCTTTGAGGAGAAATCTAATAAGAAAAGAAAATACACCGTTCTGTATTTGAGGAAAATCTCTTGTGTCTGATCCATCTCCCTTTTCAGGGAGAGTTGTGGTGGGAGTATGAGTTGAGAGCTTTTGGGCAGGATTGTTAAGACGACCATCACGAAGTTGCACCCTCTAAGTTGTGGTACAAGTAAGCGAGTTTCTAACTTTTCAAACTTATTTTCCTTTCTTGGCATACTGTTTGTTAGAGGACGAACAAGGCTAAGTCTGGGGAATTTGATAGGGGTGATATTTTACTGTTTTTTACCGTTTATTTCAAGTACTTTTTATGATGAAACTTAAGGATTTCAAGATTAAAGTGATGGTTTTCACTATTTTATGTTTTCAAAGTTTTTTGTGAAAATAAGGCATTTTAGGTCATAAATAGGCAGTATTCTCCAAGTTCAGCAATTCTGCACCAGATGTTCGGAGGCAAAATAAATCTGTTGTGCATTTTGGATTGAAGTGAGAATTGAATACAATTAATCCACGTGAGTCAGCTGTCACATGAGCTTGGAATCAAGTCATTCGTTCCAACGACCAAGAAGTTATTCCTTTAATACTGAAGATATGTGAAGTGGATCAGTTCCACGCTTTAGAAGACCTTAGATGAAGACCTTTCCCATAATAGATTGCTATGAGATTTCGACACAAGCTAGATGAAGAAGTTAGCTTTCCAATTCAAGTGTAACGAAACAATTCCAATGGTTAGATATTGAGTTATGCTGATTATACTGAAGCCAGATTGTGCAGACTCGATATGAAGTAGTCGAAGTAGTCGAAGAACGCGAAGGAAGAACGATCACTCAATTGCCAAATTGATTCGATCGATCGATGGAAAAATTGGTTCGATCGATCAAGGTCCAAAAAGTCTCTTGAAACCCATGAATTGAAGCATATGAGTGAGTTAAGGCTCAATGATAGAAGCTTCCAGATGTGTCAAGATATTCAGTGATTACCAAAATATATTTTTTCGATCAACTCAAGGAGATAAGATCATGTATTGTGAATTCTTCAGCTGATCCTCTCTTATCTCTTTACTGAAGCCTTTGGTTGTGTCTCTCTGTATATATAAGGAGACTTCTCATCTCAGAGAAGTGTGTGTCTCTCTTCACACAAAACTCTGTAGAGAGAGCACTTTGATTTCATTCTTTCTCAAATCTCATTATCATTTTGTCTTGTTGTTGTAAGGGAGAAGATTTCATCCTCCTTGTCAAACCTTTTTTCTATTTATTTATGATGTCAATTTCTATGGTTTTTTTATGGTTTTTGCTATTATATTTGAGTAGATCTTTTGTTGGGAATACGAGTTTTCAATAGAATTTTCATGGCTTGATAGATAGGTAGGATTTATACTTATTATATGATTGATAAGATTTGACACCCCAGGTAATTTGTTATATATTGATCTCTTCATCTTGACAATTGATGAGATTGGTAAGAACTAGTATTAAATGATAGGTAAACAACTTATGCCACTTGCTTTCCTAGTTCACACTTTGTGACTATTGTGTGAGTTAGAATATTAGACATGTTTAAAAACATCACTACTATGAAATTAGGAAGATTTATATACGACTGGCTTGAATATTTAACTGGATTTTTATCCGCCTATAAATCTTGAATAGTTTAATCCAAGAAACCTAGAGATTTCTCTGAAACCTGACAATTGCAACACTTTCTTCTTTATCATGTTCTTTTATTTTATTTTTGCATTTCATAGACAAAAACTTTTCTATTCGATCGAATGACAACTTCATTCGATCGATTGAACCACAAAAACTATCTTTTGTTGCTTAGCTCAAGTCGAATTGACATTGCTATTGTGTACACTTTGCCTCCCTGTGGATTGGATCCCTAAGTACTACTGTAAGAGCATGTGCGCTTGCAGGAATATTTTGGGTGAAATCTAAATCCCCATCATCACCATTATCATCAAATTGTTTTTCTTTGTGCTCCGCCATTAGTCTCAAACAAGCAAGCTTTCAATTGGTTCTTCCTATTCTTGGGATTTCAGTATCAAGTGGAAACAAATCGACTCCTTCTCTGCACATACTTGGAAAAAGGCGAGAGAAAGTGAAAACCAAATTTAAATGTAAAATGCAAAATGATTGCAAATGAAGAATGAAAAATGAAAAAGTGAGAAATGAAAATTGAAAAATGAAAAACAAAAAGTGAAATGCTTAGTCTGGAGCTATATTGTTAAAGCTAGATTGTTATGCTAGTGGTCAATTGTTGCTTCCCGACAACGGCGCCAGAAAACTTGATGGGGATTTAGTTTTCACCCAAAATAGATCCTGCAAGCGCACAGATCTCGCAGTAGTACTTTAGTGTCGAATCCACAGGGAGAAGAGTGTACGTGATAGGGCTGATATTTTATCGCTTTTTGATATAGATTTTTGGTGCTTTTTATGAAGAAACTATTTAATTTGAAACATAAACCATTGGATTTTACATTTCTCTGTTTGCAAAGTGTTTTTGTGAAAATAATGCATTTTAGGTCACAAATGGGCATTTTCTATCAAATCCAACAAATCAACATCGGAAGTCCAGGCCCAGATGAAAGAGATGTTTATTTTGGATTGAAGAGGAGAGTTAAGATAATCAAGCGACGTGAGTCAAATGTCAGATGGGCTTGGTATCGAGTCATTTGCCCTAAGGAATAAGAAGTTAAGCCCAAATCATTAAAGATGTATCCAGAACCCATATGAGATGACGGCCCAATCGACCGGAGGAGAGGCCCACCGAACGATCAAAGACCAATAATCCAAAGAAGCTTCGAGAACAAACTCAGATAAGGACTGTTGCATTCGGGGAGATATCAGAATATGTTCGAGATAATCACAGAGAATACTGAATCTTCAGAAGATGCGTTTCAGATATCAGTCGATCGATTATAATAATGCTGATCGATCGACCGAAGCAGGATATACACAAATATTAGGATTCATATCAAAATTCTCTTCCAGATTTATCTCGGCCAACTGCCCGACCCTCTCCCCTATAAATACATACGAATGAAGCGAGAGACTAACACACCACTTCACAAAGTTTCCAGGCATCCATGCTTAAAAGTTTATAGTTTCTTTCATTGTTCTTCTCTTTTATTCTACTCTGATCATTGCTTTCAAGGACGAAATTTGTAATCTCTGCACTTTAGAGAAGCTATTATGAACCCCTCTTGATTTATATAATGGCAATCTTCATTGTCATTATGTTTGTTTTTAGCATTATTAAGTAGTTTTCTAGTTAGGAATATGGTTTTGCTAGGTAGAATCATGGTTAGGTATAGGCAATGTTGTTGTGTAATGACTAGTTAATAAGCTTACTTTCATATCAATTCTTAAATCATTCATAGGATAAACCTGATACTAATACACCACTTAGAGTAAGAGATCCACAACTTGATAGTGAAAGCTTTACTATTTATAGTTTATTAGAATTTGATTTCCTGAACTTAATGCCTAGATTGATTGGTTGATCAGCCCATAGGTTCTCTTGCTGAAAATATATGTTAGAGTTAACTCGGATATCTATCTAACTAGATTGGCTAAGCCTGACCATAAGGATAGTCAGTTAATAGTGATTTCAATTATATAGGTTTAACTAGGATATTTACACAAGCCACTACACTGAATAATTCAAACTGTGACACTTTGATGCATTGATCGAACGCATTATCTGCAATTGATCGAACGCATTATCTGCAATTGACCGAAGACGCACCAATCGATCGATCAGTTCACACTGTCGATCGACCAAAAACCAAATAATCTCATATTTCCCGCTTAACTTGAGTGAACTTGAATGTGCTACTGCGTACACTTTGCTCCATGTGGATACATCCCTAAGTACTACTGTGAAACCTGTGGGTTTGGAGGTTGGGTGAAAACTAAATTCCCATCAAGTTTTCTAGCGCCGTTGTCGGGGAGCAACAATTGACCACTAGCATAACAATCAAACTCCAGACTAAGCATTTTCATTTTATGTTTCTCATTCTTAATTTTTCATTTTAATTTTTTCAAAAAAAAAAAAAAAACAATAATAATAATAATAATAATAATAATAATAATAATAATAATAATAATAATAATAATAATAATAATAATAATAATAAGAATAATAATAATCTTTTCACACAATTGCAATATATGATTTTCCCGGGAGAACATTTCAAGTACGTTCATCCTTTAAAACTCGAGAGCCAAGGACATGAGAATATCACATCAAGACACAAATGGTGGCCCTGGTGGAATAGAGCTTCAATGGCTTCACTCACTCCCAAATGAACATTCGAAGACTGGGAAGAATGAACTGGTCGATCGATTGGTGCATCTTCTCAAGGTCCCATTCGAACGTTTTTCGAGACCTAATCTAGAGATTCCAACAAGGAAGCAATGAAAGGTTTCATGAGCCATGGGACCGGCTAGAAGGATATACTAGAGACCGCCCACATCATGGGTTCAGTAGCGAAAACCTACTCAGCACATTATATAGAGGGATTAACATCCGACACCGACAAACACTGGACACCGCTAGTAACAGTGACTTCTCAACAAGGTCAGCAGCATCAGGAGTCGAACTTATTAGGAACATGGCCGCCATTTATCAGAACAACGAACCAGAATTGGCGGATCAAAGGGACGACTCCTATGTGCAAATCAAAGAATTCTAAAAGCTTAAAGACAAACTCGTGTCGTTTATCAAAAATCAGGATCGCAAGCGGGGTTCCTACAAAGCCTGGAATCAAGAAACAAAGCAGGCGCAAGAGTCAGACAAACATAATAAAGATCAATCGAGATCAAGGTTTCCAATCCGACCTGCACAACCTTTGACCGATCGATCGAGCATAAACATGCATCGATCGATCCGTTGAACGAATCGATCGACTGCGTCACTTCCCATATAGATGATGTGACATTGCACTATAACAATTGAAGTAAAGTAAGCCAATTGGTCACTTCTCTTTTCAGTAATATGCAGAGAATGGAGAGGCAGTTAATAAAGAAAATGAATGACAATCTCTTGAAGCTAAGGAAGGAAGGAGAAATCTTGACAACACTACTTATGGACTACTTAATCGCCCTCGAAATGAAGGTAGCCAAGTCTGGTATACTCAAAGGTCCCACCCACAGCAGGCAAGAGTTACAAGCACTGACCTTGAGAAACGGTAAATTTTACAAGGAGGCGGAGTATCCTAAGGAAACTGATGAGCTGCCTGATCCGGTTCCATGAGCAAAAAGGCCAAATATCCTAATGAATACCCAACAACAGCCCAGACAAAGGAGAACACCCCACAACAGCATGATGAGGTACCTACTCATGCCCCCAAGATTCCTTTCACAAGTGCACTCAAGAGAAAAAAGAAAGAAAAAGAGGAGAAGAGATTGGGAAATCTAATAGACCAGCTCGTCATCAATTTGCCACTTGTCAAAGCTTACAACATGATACCGTTTTCTAAAAAAGTATCTGAAGGTGATAGTCACAAATAGCATTACCATATAAAGAGGAGTGATGATGATATCCAAGGAGAGCAGCAGAGCACTACAAGATGGAATGCCAAACAAGTTAGAAGACCCAGGAAGCTTCGTTTTGTCATGTACAATGCATGGAGTAACTTTTCCACGCTCTCTATGTGACCTGGGAGTCACTGTAAATATGATGCATCACTCGGTAGCCAAACGCCTCGGGATGAGTTCCAGGAGACTAAAATCACCGTGGTTCTTACTGACAGATCCACAAGACGAGAAATAGGAATGCTCGAAGATGTTCAGGTATACGTTAAGGGATGTCTTATACTTACTGATTTTATAATCCTCAATTTTGACACAACCAAAAGATCCATTAATTCTCATAAGGTCGTTCCTTGCAACGGCAAGAGCTCTCATCGACGTAAAGGAAGGGACGATGAACCTCAGAGTATAAGACATGATGCTAGACTTCGACCTGAATAGGAGCCTCAAAAACCCGAGGATAGATGGACATGTATATCATGTTAACACAATCGAAGATGAAATCATTCAGATTTATAGGGATATAAGTGACAATGAACCGGAGGAACACGAAGAGCTCATATGAAAAGAAATCAGCGAACACCACCAAACAATTGGAGAAGGGTTAACTCTCAATCATGAAGAAAAGTGGGATAGAATGATTGCTTCGACAACTCTATCATACGAAGAAGACGAACATGACGTCAACCCGATCCAGAGTCCGAACGAAATGATCGAGCACCCTCTTAAGATAGCCAACCCATGGGACTGGAGAAAATTCCCAAACATCGAGCACAAACCTCTACAACCTGGATTATGTACGCATATCTTGGAGAAAATTTTACATACCCATTTATTATAAACAATAAACCTAATAATGAGGAGCAGGCTTTGCTCCTTAATGAACTAAGAAAACATCGTAAAGCTCTCAGATATTCCTTAGAGGACATACCAAGGATCTCTCCAGATCTTTGCATGCACAAGATCCACTAGGAAGATGAAGCCAGACCCTCGGTGGAGCAAAACGGCGGTTAAACCCAAATCTCAGAGATGTGGTGAAAAGGAAATAATGAAGCTCCTCGAGGCAAGAATCATCTTCCCAATATCGGATAGCAGTTGAGTCAGTCCCGTTCACGTTGTGCCGAAGAAGGGTGGAATGACAGTCATGCGAAACGATAAGGGATAGTCCGTGGCGATAAGGACGATCATTGGAAACCGTATGTACATAGACTACTGGAAGCTAAAAGCAGCAACAAAAAAAGACCATTACATGCTCCCATTCATCGACCAAATGCTTGAAAGGTTAGCCAACCAAAATACTATTGTTTTCTTGATGGGTGATAGTGATGATATTTTACCGCTTTTTTATATGATTTTTCGTTGTTTTCTTAAAGAAACTATTTATTTTAAAACATAAACTACTGAATTTCACGTTTTCTGTTCGTAAAGCATTTCGTGAAAGCAATGCATTTTAGGTTGCAAAGGGACACTTTTTACCGAATCCAGCAAATCAACATCAGAAGTCCACGCCCGGATGAAGTTGATGTTCATTTTGGAGTGAAGTAAGGATTTAGGACAATCAAGCCACGAGAGTTAGCTTTCACATGGGCTTGAAATCGTGCCAAAATTCCTCGGGACTAAGAAGTTAAGCCCAAATTACTGAAAGAGTGTCCAGAAGCCCACAAGACTTGAAGGTCCAATCGATCGGATAAGAGGCCCACCGATCGATCAAAACCCATTTTGTCAAGAAGTTTCCAGAACAAATTCAGATATGTACCGTTGCATTTGGGGAGATATTTTCTTACGTTGAAGATAAACTCAGAAGATACAAATCCTCAGAAATGCTCAGGAAGATTACGGTCGATCGGTTAGGATAACGACGACCGATCGATCAACTGAATATAACCACTAAAATTTGGATGTTTATCTAAATCTTCCTCCTGATTCTTCTCAACCCTTTGCTCGACCCTCTCCCCTATAAATACATACCTCTGACGGCCGAGAGAAACATCAAAAATTCTTTAAAAGTTTCCAGGCATCCAGACTTACAATTTATCAGTTTTATCAGTTTCTTTGTTCTCTTTCATTTTGTCAATTGCTTCAAGGAAGAAGTCTATAATCTCTGCATTTCCAGAGAAGCTCTTCTTAACTCTTTCTATATAAGCAATTTTCATTATGTTTATGTCTACTCTTGCTATGTCTGAGTAGTCTTTTAGTTAGGAATAGGGTTTTGCTAGGAGGAATCATGGTTTGGTAGATAGGCAATAGGATTATATAATGAGTAGTTTATAGGCTCACTTTCATATTAGTACTTAATTTAAATGATAGGATAAATCTGCTACTAATACACCACTTAAAATAAGAGATCCAGATCTTGATAGTGAAAGCTCTTCTATTTATTAAAGTAGTAGGATTTGATTTCTTGAACTTAATGCCTAGATTGGTTGGTTGATCAGCCCAAAAGTTTTCTTTCTGAAAAGATATATGTTAGAGTTAACTAGGATGCCAATTGAACTAGACTAGCTAAGTTTGACCATAAGGATAGTTATTAGTGAAATCAACTATATAGCCTAAACTAGTAGTTATATAATTACTACCCTAAATAATTCAAACTGTGATCCTCTGATGCATTACCTGAATTCCTAACGCCTTTTAATATTGAACTTTCTCACGTTTATTTCATTTTAGTCATCTCAGGCATTGACCGATCGACCGCATAATCTGCCATCAACCGAGAGGTGTTCCAAACGATCGATCAGTTCTCACGACCGATCGATCGTAACCAAAACCAAATCATTTTGGTTGCTTAGCTCGAATGAAGTTGGACGTGGTACAGACTGCTCTCTGTGGATTTGAACCCTAAGTACTACTGCGAGAGCCTGTGTGCTTGCAGGATTATTTTGGGTGAAAACTTAATCCTCATCAAGTTTTCTGGAGCCGTTGTCGGGGAGCAACAATGACTACTAGCATAACAATCAAACTCCAGTCTAAGCTTTTCCCTTATTTCATTTTTAGTTTATTTTTGCATTTTTAATTTGTTTCATTTGTTTCAGGTAGCTACTCATGGCTCATCAAAACAATGATGCTCAAAATGGCCCATACATGCATTTCTCGTCTCCTAGGAGATCATACCAACCTTAGAACTCTCACGTTGGCCCCTCGGAGTCTAGGATGATCGATTCTTATCATACCAATGGAGGAGAGAGTTAAAGATCTCAACCTCCCCGTCCACTCCGCTCGGAGTTTTCAAACACTAGAATGGAGGAAATGGTAGTACAATTCCTGGCTGCCCAAAGGAGTTTTAAAGAAAGGATTGAAGCAAAGATGGACCATCTCACTGATGAGATGAATCAGAAGATCAACTCCTGACCACCAGAATTAAGGAACTACAAGATGCCCAGGAACAACATGAGGAGTGGATAGGACATAACCAGAGAGGGCTAAATGAAAGGACAAGAGAAGGTCACTTCATAAGATTCAGCTTGAGGAATGACAAGACTCGGTACGAGGATGACTTCAGTAGAATCCACAGCCGCATCGAGAGACTTGAGGACTTAGTAGAATCGATCAAACCAGAAGCCAAGATCGGGAGTAAACTACCCAATCAATCGATCGATGCACTTATGAACTCGATCGATGAGAGTCTGAAACCCATCATGGAGACCATCCAGCTGATAGACGCCAAACTTGGGAACTCCTGCACACCTAAGTACTGTAATCAGAAGGGTCAGATAAATGTGATGAAGATAGAGGAAGCCAGAGAAGCTGACGATCGATCGATGGCAGCTAATACCACGATCGAATAATGGAAACCTACCAGACGCCTCTGCACATTGGAATGATCGATTGGGCTCTAGATGAGAAGGGACTTAGCTACTCGTCTGACGAAGAGGTCTCAAAAATAGAAGACACCCCTACCTTAATTAAAGAGGCCAAACTACTACTCAAACCACATCTCTTCCACATTTCCGAGAACCAAGTAAGGAGGATCCCTCCAAACTTCTGCTTTGAAGAGGTTTGGGATGTCTATCCACTGCAAGACTTCTTCTGCTCATTCGAAGGACCATCAGGAGATGTGAAGGCACTCTTCTACAAAGTGCGAAGGAGTAGTACCCCGAGCATGAAGATGCTCGAGAAGAGAGACGATCCAGGGAAGTTCACTATCCCAATCTCCATCAAGGGGCTGCCTTTCAACAACACCATGTGTTACTCGGGAGCTTGCTTAAATCTCATGTCAAGGGCTGATGCTGACAGGTTAGGTATCTATTCCATTCATAAATTGTCACAAGGAATAACCTTAGCAGATACCACTCCCGGAGACTTTTTAGGAATCACCTACATCATCATTGTTCAAGTGGGTAGTGTGTTTATTTCTACTGATTTCTTCATCATGAACACAGACCCAAAGGTTGAAGCAACAATGCTACTTGCTAGATCATTCTTATGTTCCGCAGGTGCAATAATCGACCTGGAGAAAGGAAGCGTGTGCCTAAAGCATGACGATGACACGGTCCACTACCCGGTGAATGTCAAGGCATTGGCACGACCTATAATCAGGAGGAAGCTGTTCCAGGAAGACCCAAGGCCGGAAAAGAAGCCGAAGTTAAAGGAGTAGGAGCCTCAATCGTCTGACCACCCACCGGAGAACTAAAACTCTCCAAACCATGTCGAGCTAACCGACATTAAACAAAATCGATCGATCGATCGTCTGCAGTTCACAAGCTCATTTTACTTTTTCCAGGGAAAACCAGAGGCCACTGATTCGAATCAACTGGTGATCCAGGAGAATGTTGCATGCTTCAACACTTATATAGAGAGAGTAAAAAATCAGGAGAATCACGTTGTGGTTCGATCGATTGATGGCTGCAACGATCGATGAAGTTCCAGAGAGATGAACACTTCCCTAATTCAAAACGACAAATGTTGATATATTGATGACGTCCGGTACAAATCCTCTCCTACTCCTGTAAAGTCCTTTCAATTTCAATAAGACAAAGAAGCTCATCTGATACAGTTGAAGACAACGAGGTACCGTTTTGCATATCAATTTCGATTCATTTCCATTTCCATTTTACTCTCACAGCTTGTCAACATCAGGGACGGTGTTATTCAAGTCTGGGGGGGGGGTATTCCTCGTTAACTAACAAGTTTATTTCCTTTGACGTACTTTTACACCCATTTTGAAAAATTTTATCGAGTCAAAAAGCGTTTTATTGAGTCAATCCAGGTCTGGAACAAGGACCTTACTCACACTTGAACAACGGCCTAGTGACCATTTTTACAAGACTGCCCCGAGGCACCCATATCAGAAACTCCATACTCAAGCCTCCCCAACACATCTCGTTTTGCACGTACTTTAATAATTCTGATTTCTGACTCTATTTTATTTGGACCAAAACCGGAATTTAAATCTTTCTTGTTGGAAGTATTAGTCTAGGGAAAATAAATCCATTCAGGACTTCTTATCCACTTTACCACTTTCTTGCTGATCCTGAACGGTCAATTTATCTTAAGTTGCTCCACACCCATAAACCTAACCTCTTTTCAAACCCATGCCGTATCTTTTTCTTTCTTGTCTTATATGCAGTATGTGTAGAACGGCTGGAGAGATGAGACCAACGCAGTTTTCAAATCATTTGTGAAGACTGGAGAAGTGCATACTACGCTCTTAATACGTGCATGGAAATTCAAAGAAAATGTGTCAAGACTGATTTCTCTGGTAACATTTCATCAAAATTAAGGTAAAATTTGTGTCTTGTTACTTGTGGTGAAAGCTTCATTGTAAAAAAAAAAAAAAAATGTAGAAGCT
>OVAP01001568.1:0-23157 GCA_900406295.1 Aurinia saxatilis | reverse complement strand
TAAAATCCTATGTATGTACATCTTATGAATATACACGTTTACAATTCAATACCGAGGTCTCAATTCGTTTTCCGGTTTTGGAGATGGGATTGTTTAAACATTTCCTTCATTAATCTAGGGGTGATTGTGTCTACTTTGACTCTCTGTAATTTATGGTGGGCTTCTTCAACTGTTCCGGCTCGATTGAAGGTTGATTCTCAGCCTTCCTGCGGATGGTCACTTCGCCTCTTGTCTCTACGCCACATGTGAAATCGAGAACTTGTTCATCTCAAATTGCTCTCGGGTATCCAATCTCTTTAGCCATATCAAATTGTATGGGGAAGTCTGTTGGTCATTTGTATCTTAATGCTTGAAACTTCGTTCTTCATTTGGAGGTAGTCCTAAATCCGCTATATGAGGAAGTCGAAGACTGGTGGGTCTTCTATTTAAAATTTATCGTCTATTACTTTGAAATCTGAATTTGGGAGTTGTTATTGCTTCATTTATATCTTAGATTAGTTTGGTTTAGTTTGCTTCCCTTATTTGTTTTTGTTTTTGTTTTAAAACTTGTTTTTGGATGGTTTGCCCGCTCTAGTTTCCGGGACTTTTTGATGGTCACTGACTAAGTGGTAACACTAGTAACAAAATTTTAGACGAAAAAAAAAAATCTTTTAGTTCCCAAGTAACTACTTTTTCTGTTTTTAAATATACTCACTGCGGTAAAATAACAAAGGAGTGAACAGAATGACACATCAAATATTATTATCATTCAGAAAGTACATTCCGTTGGTGTTGTTCAACTAGTCGTACTTTTTCCTCTCTTATTTTTATTTTGTGTCTGTAACCATCTTTTTCCTCTCTTATGCAAACTCTAATAATCCGAGTTTTTTTTTTTTTGCTTTGTTCTGACTTCCAACGAATTTGGATCCAGATATATTTTTGGTTTGTCTCAACTATTGGTTAAAAAAGAAAATTCATTTAGAGAAAAAAAGGCGAAGTATCCTATACCCAAAACGGTTGAACTTGTTATAAGAAGAATATTTGTAAAGACTAACGAGAGACGAGGGAGGAGCCTTGAACAAAAACAAAAGGAGGTGGAGAGTACACAGTAGCATGTAAATTGCAGTTTCAGTTCCACTAGTTGTTGGATCTCCTAAAAAATACTAGATTAGAAACAGAAACAGAAACAGAATGAGAAACAGAAACACAGCAGCTTGATTTGTGAAACCATGTGTGAAGTTGAAAGCACTAGAGAGACAAGAAAGGGAGGAAGAAAGATTCGCGCAAGTTAGCGGATTTACATGGTTTTCCAGTAATGTGCACACCTCCGAACAAACCAATACTCTTTATCATTTTTTATTTCATTTTTTTGTTGTTGTTGTTGCTTCTCTCTCCCTTCGTCGTCGTCCTCCTCGGTCTTCTCTCTCTCTCTAAAAGTTTCTCAAAATGTTTTCGTCTTTGGATTAGACAAAATTCAGCATTCCGAGTTTTCTCCTTATCCAAATCAAAACCGCCCAAGTATACATTTATCTTCTTTCAAGAGAAAAATACTGGAATTTGGAACAGATCTCTGTGTCGCTCGTGTATGCGATCTGCGAAAGTGGGTGAATCAATAAATTAGGTGAATTAGGGTTGGTGAAAGGGGATTTCTGATTTGGAATCGGAAACATGATAATCAAACGGAAGCTGAAAACTCGAATGCCGAGTCTGAAACGGTGCAAACTCGAAGACGAGGAGAGAGCTAGGAAGAAGCGCAAAGTACACTATTTCCCTCTTAATCTTCTCGGCCAAATCGGTGCCGGGATTGTTCCGGGCAAACTCACCGGAAACAATGGATTATCTGCTTCCTGGTGCAAGGAGGAGGTTGAGCCCGAGGAGGCCAAGACTACAGTTTCTCATTCTGCCCCTCCAAGGAATTCTCGCCCTCCGCTCGTCAGGACTTCAAGGGGACGAGTCCAGGTACTTCCTTCCCGCTTTAACGACTCCGTTCTCGACAACTGGAGGAAAGATACCCAAACTAGTAGTGAGGAGGAAGAGATTCAAGAATCCACTAGCAAAGCTAAATTCAATCATGATAGCTTTCACATGAGGAAGCAGCATGAGAATCGTCCCAGGAAAGAGGGTGTGTACGGCCCCGAGGACTTTTATTCTGGTGATTTGGTTTGGGGTAAATCTGGCAACAATGAGCCCTTTTGGCCTGCTATTGTTATTGATCCAATGACCCAAGCCCCCGAGCTTGTTTTGCGTTCTTGTATACCTGATGCAGCCTGTGTCATGTTCTTTGGTCACTCTGGCACTGAGAATGAAAGGGTATTTACTTGTTTTGTCTTCTTCTGTCATTCTAAAACCTCTTTCTTCCAGTATTCACTCTTGTCCATTTTTGTTATGCAAGCAGGATTATGCGTGGGTTCGAAGGGGAATGATTTTCCCTTTTCTGGATTATGTAGACAGGTTGGTCGCAACTATCATTTTTGTTTTTTTTATGCGTGGATATCTAGCCTAATACCTAGTTTTTTTACTTAGGTTTCAACAACAGTCTGAATTGCTTGGATGCAACCCTGGGGATTTTCAGATGGCACTTGAAGAAGCTCTCTTGGCAGACCAAGGATTCACTGAAAAACTGATGCAGGATATTCACATGGCCGCTGGTAACCCGACTTTTGATGATTCTGTTTACAGATGGATTCAAGAAACTGCTGGCTCGAGCCAATATCTTGATAACGTTGCTTCAAGCCAGGCAATTTTCTCTTTGCGTGCTGTTCTTTTTTGAGCATGTATAGTTTATTCCTTGACAGTTATAGAAATTAAGTTCATATATGCAGGACATGTTGAAGAAATTCAGAAATCCAAGAGCCTGTGTAGGATGTGGAATTATCCTTTCTCATAACATGGCGAAGAAAATGAAAGCTCTGATTCCAGGAGATCAGTTATTGTGTAAACCTTGTTCAAGGGTAATTAGAGTTTTTGCTATACTCTTTCTGGTTCAGTATTAATTCGATGAAATCAACTAATTGTCGTTGCAGTTGACAAAACCAAAACAGGTTTGTGGTATATGCAAGAAGATATGGAATCAATTGGATAGTCAGCGCTGGGTAAGAAGAAGATACATATATATTTTATGTTCTATTAGTGGTGTAGAAATCATCTTGTTTTTTAGCAATGCTAATGTTACAGTACATACGCTGAATCAGGTGCGTTGTGATGGTTGTAAAGTCTGGGTTCATGCAGTTTGTGATCAAATATCACATAAGAATTTTAAGGTACATGTCCATGTTGCTCTTTGCCAAGTCCTCATTTGCAGCTACCTGCATGTATTGAGATGAATTTCATTTGATAATTTGAAGGATTTGGGGGGAACAGATTACTACTGTCCCACGTGCAGAACAAAATTTAACTTTGAGCTTTCGGATTCAGAAAAACAAGACTCAAAATCCAAGTAGGGCCATTTCCTTTAACTGTTATTGTGTATTGTTACACTAACAATTGAAGTGTATATACCAAATTCTAAATTTGAGTTTTCTGGTATAGACTTGGCAAAAACAATGCCCCAATGGTGCTTCCTGACAAAGTTATTGTTGTATGCTCTGGAGTAGAAGGCATATATTATCCAAGCCTTCATTTGTAAGCGGACTCCGTTTGATCACTATTTTGCGTTGGTTTCACTTCTACTGCCATGTTACCTCTGGAACTGCGTGAAGCAACTACATTTTAACCTCTAACTACTCCAGAATTCTAGGTATCTCTGATAGTGAATTACAAAGAATTCTTACTCAACTGAATTTGTTTTCAGAGTCGTATGTAAATGTGGATCCTGTGGACCTGAAAGGAAAGCACTCAGTGAATGGGAAAGGCATACTGGTTCAAAAGCAAAGAATTGGAGGACTAGTGTGAAAGTTAAAAGCTCCAAGCTGCCTCTAGAAGAATGGGTTTATAGAAATTTTCTTATCTTCTCTCTAGGAATTTGTCCGGTTTCTTTTGTGCTATTAGTTACAAAATGTGTAATTGTACTGTGCAGATGATGAAATTAGCAGAGCTCCACGCAAATGCTACTGCAGGAAAACCTCCTAAACGACCTTCTATAAAGCAGAGAAAGCAGAGGTTGCTTTCCTTTCTGAGAGGTAATAAGCAATTGGGATCTTAGAATCTATTGAAAAGCTTCACGTGCATTGCTTATGTTGGCTTGCTCTTTAACTATTGACAGAGAAGTATGAGCCAGTCATTGTGAAGTGGACAACAGAGCGATGTGCAGTTTGCAGATGGGTTGAAGATTGGGACTACAACAAGATCATTATCTGCAACAGGTGTTGTTCTAATCCTGTACTTGATCTAATCTTTCCAACAAATAATTGATTCTGGGTGAAAAGCATTATTTAGTACATGGAGTAAAATCTTGATCTGACGTGTGCATCGTTATCTTCAATCTTGGGAGTAATTTTGAAGTTGATTTCTACTACTATCCATAGAAAAATGATAGTCATTTTCTTGGAATATTTACTGGAAGATATCTGACTCGTAAATCATAATTTAATACCCCTGATAATTATGTCCTTTTTCTCTTCAGATGTCAAATAGCAGTTCATCAGGAATGCTATGGGGCAAGAAACGTTCGTGACTTCACATCATGGGTCTGCAAAGCCTGCGAGACACCTGAAGCCAAACGAGAATGTTGTCTCTGTCCTGTAAAAGGCAGGTCTTTCCATTTTGCGCTTCTTATTTGGTGAAGCATATTTAACATGGTCTTGTCTTATTTACTGTTACAACTACTGCAACTGGCAAAAAGGTGCTCGTCACAATAGTTATTACTTTCTTGGTGACAACTGTGCATACTTCTTCTCAATATCATCTCCGTCTAGAATTTTGCAATGTTGCCCCACCAACTAAAAGTTTGGCAACTTGTGTGTACTGATGATTAGGAGGTGCATTGAAGCCAACTGACGTGGAGACACTGTGGGTACACGTGACATGTGCTTGGTTCCAGCCTGAAGTATGTTTTGCAAGTGAGGAAAAAATGGAACCAGCTTTGGGGATCTTGAGTATTCCATCAAGTAATTTTGTGAAGGTACTACCCTATGCGTTCCTTTTTTTTCTGGGCTCCAACTTTTGCTTGTTCTTAACCTTTGGGGAAGTTTCACTATGTGCAAAACTAAAAAGCAAGAAACCTTTCCTCCGTGATAAATTCCAGATTTGTGTAATATGCAAGCAAATACATGGCTCGTGCACTCAGTGTTGCAAGTGCTCGACATATTATCATGCCATGTGTGCTTCCCGAGCTGGGTATAGAATGGAGGTAAGACATATTATTTCATATCTTTCTTCATTTTTTTGTTCCATAAGAAGCTTTTAATTTGATCCGACTCTGCATCTGACCAATGGGGAATCGAAACGGTGTAGGCCTGAAATTAGCTGTTTTAGATGTTTCTAAGATATTATTTGAGCTGGTATATGGTAAACTATGTTTGATCTCTAAGATATTAATAGTTTCTTTTGTCGATCTAATATATGCTGACATTTTGAATGTAGTTGCACTGCTTGGAGAAAAATGGTCGGCAGATTACAAAGATGGTATCGTATTGTGCCTATCACAGGTAAATGTTCTCCATACTCTGCCTGCAAAATCTTTTCTATCTGATTTCGGGTTATGATGTTTGTCGTCTGTGTTTTTTTTTTTTTTGGTGTAGGGCTCCGAATCCAGATACTGTGTTAATTATACAAACGCCTTCCGGGGTCTTTTCTGCCAAAAGTCTTGTTCAAAACAAGAAGAGAACGGGTTCAAGGCTTATTTTAGCAAACAGAGAAGAAGTTGAAGAGTTCCCTGCAGAGGATACAGTACCAGTTGATCCATTTTCTTCTGCTCGTTGCCGGCTATATAAAAGAAAGGTTAATAGCAAGAAGGTACCTTTGTTCAATCTTTATGCATAGGTTCAAATACCCTTTATTCTGTCATCCACGGGCTTATCCCATTACGTGGTTGTTTCTTATTTATAGAGGACTGAAGAAGAAGCTAGTCCTCACTACACAGGAGGACCACGTCATCATCCTTTAGCTGCAATCCAAACTCTCAACGCATTCAGGGTAAGAAAATTCTCTCTGTTGTGCCATACACCAGGAAATGCAACTTGGCACTGAGTTATTTTGGTATGCAATGTATAGCATGTGGCAGAAGAACCCAAATCATTTTCTTCATTCAGAGAACGGCTTCACTACTTGCAGGTAAGCATTCCTAAGTTTGAAAGAGATTGTAACATGTAGTGGTATCTTGTTTATTAAAATCTTACGACTTTCATTTCGTATTACAGAGGACTGAAATGGATCGGGTCTGCTTTGGTCGATCTGGGATACACGGATGGGGCCTTTTCGCGAGAAGAGATATTCAAGAAGGAGAAATGGTAGGCAGCCATCAGCCATCTGAGCATACTTCTGCTTAGAGGAATTTATTGCATTTTCCTGTTATTTTTGAGAAATGTTGAATTGTGTTTTCTTTCAGGTCCTTGAATACCGCGGGGAACAAGTGAGAGGAATCATTGCAGACTTGAGGGAAGCACGATATCGTAGGGAAGGGAAGGATTGCTATGTGAGTCAACCGCTATTTTCTTTGCTACAGTCTTAACATCTGTTTCTGAAACTTTGTGTTTGTTTTAAATTTTTTTGCAGTTGTTTAAGATCAGTGAGGAGGTAGTGGTTGACGCTACAGAAAAAGGAAATATTGCGCGACTAATCAACCATTCAGTAAGTAGTCGTGTATAATTTGAGTGATTACCAACCGAGAGACTCCTGTTTCCAAAAACTAATTTGGTGTGCTTGCAGTGCATGCCAAATTGCTATGCAAGGATTATGAGTGTTGGAGATGATGAAAGTCGGATTGTTCTGATTGCCAAAACCACAGTAGCGTCTGGCGAGGAGTTAACGTATATTTATCACTCTATTGATTTCATCAAAGTATATAACCCTTCGACTCTCAGAATATTACATGGTTGTGTGATTTGGCAGGTATGATTACTTGTTTGATCCAGATGAGCCAGATGAATTCAAGGTGCCTTGTCTATGTAAATCCCTCAACTGCAGAAAATTCATGAATTAGAGGGACTTTTATGTAGCTGGTTTTATACACACAAGATGAAGATGAAGAAGCCGGACATTGTTTTGTACTCAGTGACTACTAACGCAAGAACCTTTTGCTGCCCTCCACGTCTGAATAGGAATCTCATGGAGCTAAAAGTTGATGGAATTGGTCATTTACATAGACACTTCTTTTTTCGAGATATAAGCTCCAGGGCATCGGTTTTGTAGGTAGAGAGAAACTAGACTTATTTCCCATTTTTGTATAGCTAACCCTCGAAACATTTTCCCTTTTTAGGCTTTCAATTACTCAAAAATCAAAAATCAAAAAGCAGAAAAACAAAGACTTTAAAGCAATTTTTCCTCTAATTTTCTTTATTATTTCTTTCGGCGAAATCAGCAAAGAGGGCACAAAAAAAAAGAAAAAAGGAACGGAAGAAGAAAATGGATTTGGGGGGGGGGAGGGGAATTGCATTGGAAGTAAAAAGATAAAATCTAAAACAAAAGGAGATGGAATTATAGAAATGGTCTTTAATGTGTACTTTGAGGAGAATGATGTATCCGACTTATTACTGACTCATCAGATTCATGAACTAATTGTTCGTTTACCTTCTGAGATACATCCTCAAGAACTACACCTCCCTCTCCATCACCATGATCAGCTTCCTCCTTCTCTACAGCTTCTTCCATGTTCTCGTCTTCAGACAAATCTTTCAGCTCATCAACCTCCATTGCCAGGAGGGCCGGCGAGGCTATTGTCAAGGAAACAGGATCACCTATTGAAACACCATCATGTCCAGGATTTGTATCCGTTGTTTGGTCTACTCCAGCCCCATCATCTGGCTTTGCATCTTGTTCATAACCATCAATGTGATCCGGAGCCACAGCTCCTGCTCCTAGAGCCTCAGGTAAGTTGTCTGGACTCGGAGATGAATCACCTCCATCTTGTCTCTCTATCTCCATTCCAGTATCAACGGTCTCCATTCCAGCATCAACAGGCGACGACATTTTTTGCTGCTCCTGTTGGGATGCATCTGGATTTGATACTTTCACAATTTTAACATCTAATGTCTCAATGGAACTATTTCCTTCCATTGCACCATTCATATCATCATTGTTATCTAATTTAACGAGTTTGGAAGAGGAGACTTGAGGAATGCCCTGATTTGCTATATTTGGAAGACCCTCAATTTCAAATCTTTGCTCCTTGTAGAGGTCCATTGCTAGCTGCAAGTAGGAAAATCACATTATGTCATGAAATAAATCTCGAATTGTTTGGAGCTACCAGAGTCTTCGTTTTGTTGTGTTAGTTCATTACCTGAAACACTGAACTGTTTCGAGAAGGAAACAGTGAAAGAGTCGTCAATGAAGTATTGTTGCTTTTTGGCACTCTCTTCCCACCTTCCTGTCAGCAAAAGGAAATTACAGATATGAGAAAGGGTCTCTCAAAGATCAAAGTTACCTACAATAGAATAATTGAGGTCAATGTTCAAGGATTGAGAAAGTTTACTTTGAGATTTACAAACACAGCAGTTCCATCATCAATTGTTTGACGTTCTTCATCCATCAGTAAGCCAATGCATTTACGCAGCTCGGGATCAGCAAGTTCTACTGATATATCAAGCTTAGAGAGATAATGACGGCGATAACATTCAGTGTTATTAGTTGTTTCTTTAACAAGATCTTCAGTCGCAGCTTCCACCATAATTCTAGGAGAAATCGCATGCAGTTCTTTTGCTGGAGATGTTAGATTCGACCCAGCTTCAACGCTTTTTGCCCTGTTATTTTCAGAGTGACTTGTTTGGCCACCAAGAGACTCATCATCAGCAACCTGCGCTGAATTATCATCTTTACAAGAGGAGGCTTCCACGCTTGCATCTCCATTTCGAGTTTTCCATTCATCTGCACCAGATTCCCAGCCACGGCCATGCGTCCGCCTGTTATGGTCCCACTCAGATCCCCCATACATGTTTGATTCATCCCTAAAAACGCTACTATTACTCATTTCTCCATAAAAACTATGCACGTGAGAAGCACTTGAACCATCCATGATATTCTGCCACCCGAGTGGACGCATGTGACCAGAGAACCTCTCAGCATCAGGTATATGGTAAGGCATTCCAGGATGGTTCATCTCCATTGAAGGCCTCACAAAGAGAGATGGAGATGGGAATTGTGGTATCATAGTTTGGAAACCTCCGTGAGGTGGAACATGTTGAAATGGAATAAATCCATTAGGAAGTGGAGATGGCCAGCTTGGGACACCTCTCCACACGTTACCTTGCCCTCTTCCCATCATCTGATCAACACCTCTCTTATAACGTCCACCGGTATTGACCCTATTATCTTCTTCTCGATGGCCCACTCTAGGGCTACTAATGCCACTCCTAGATTCAGGTCGCGGAGGGAAAGAAGAATTGTTCGGGTTGGTTCTATTGTTGAAGGATAAATCTGCCTGGGATGCCTCATCTACCAGATTCCTTTCATCCTCAGCAGCTGAAAAATCCCTAGCATTGTTCCTATGACCTGTTTCTTCAACCTCCAGACTTCTTCTTGCACCACTCCGATTATTGTACCTCCGGTCAAGACTAGTCGAAGAGGGAGATCTTTCAACCATGGGTCGTGGTGAAGCTTTTGTGGCAGAAGACCTTTCCACCGGAAACTCGCCTAAAACACCATCTTCCATCTTTCCTGGTTTCTCAGAAACTTTATGTCTTGTACCTCTCTCTGAGCCTCCAGACAGCTCAGCCGCCTCCCTCAAAGAGACCCCTTTGGTTATCTGGTCCGACACATTCCTGTTTCAAGATAACAAAAATTACGATTAATGTCAACTTTCAAGCTCCTTCAAGCTTACCTAAATCAGCCCAAATCTCTACTAGAATAGATAAGTCCAAAACTGAATACACTAAATTCCACGGATAGGACACAGAAAGCTGAATACCCTGAGAAAAAATCACAACACCTAAATGCTTAGAGGAAAAATTATACCCATGCTCTTCTTGAACAACAGAACTGGGAGGATTACGCTCTGATCTTATAATTTCCCCATCAGGCTCTGCTCTGCCACTTCTTGTGCCCATGATGACATCTTGATAATCCTGATAATCTGGGGACCTCCTACTTTCCCTTCTATCTTTACACCGACCACTCTGATCATCTAGTTGCGACACATTGCGATCGTTATCCCTTTCACGGTCACTTTTACTACGTTTCCCATCATGATAATAGTCACGACTACGATCTTTTTCTCTGTCATGAGTCCTGTCTCGATCATGATCCCGGTCACGATCTCTGCTCCTATCGCGGTAATCCCGTTCATGGTAACGATCATGGTCATAATCCCGACGATCACGTTCCCGATCCCTATCTCTGTCATAATCACGATCTCGATCACGAGTTCGTTCGCGGTCTCGTTCATTTCGGTCAGTTTCTCTGTCATAGTCCCGATTGCGTTCACGGTCATGATATCCATCAAGTTCACTGTCAGGCTCATGACCATGGTCAGTATCCTGAAATTTAGACTTCCTTTTGCTGTCATCTCGGAGTAGCTTTTCATCAGACCTATGATGGTCAGTAGGTCGGTCATCTCTGTGCTTTTCACCTTTCTGTTTGATGTCTTCTTCCTTGTCTTCCCGATATTTATCTCTGGATTTCTCACCCTTGTGTTTCCCATCTTTGGTGTAGTCATCTCCAGAAGCGAAAAGCCTATCATCACTGTTATCTTGATGCTTGTCTCCAGTAGCATGATCATCCCTCTTACGCCTTGAGCGCTTATCAGTATAGTTTTCCGTACCTGGACTCCTTACATGATCCTGAGCTTTTGATTCTGTAACCATAAAAAAGAAAAAAAGATTAGCAAAAACCTCTTTGCAGCTCTCCAGACCGTTCAGTCGTCTAAATAAACCTATATTTTAAAAACGAGAAATGCAGGCTCGGGTATACTAGCACACAAAGGCAATAATAAAGCAAAGTGGCAAAATGATAACTACAAGGATCGCTCCTATTATATGAAGAAGGATTGTAATTGCCTCTTCCAGGAATTCCTATCAAAATCCACCAATGAGCAAAGATATGTAATAATTTTTGGAGGTAGGAAGTGTTTACCAGAGGAAAGCTTGGATTTATGAGCATCAGTTTTGGAGTCTTTATGCTTCCTCTCCTTGTCAAGCTCTTTGGTTTCTCGTCTAGTGTGCTTAGCATCGGTTTTGGCACTAGGCTTCTTGGTCTCCTCAGCAACGAGTTCCTCTCTCCTCCTGATCTTGTCACCAGAGGCCTTGGTCTTCTTGGAGCTCTCCACTTCATCTTTCCCATTCCACCTATCATTTCCACTGTCTCCAAGTTTGCCCTTCCTTCTCTTGGAGGAGGAGGAAGTGTAGTCCTCATAGTAATCTCCATTAACCGAATCGTAATCAAGCTTCCTCTTATCCCCAGAACCAGAGTCCTTGGAAACCCTAGCACTACCCTCATCTTTACTCTTCCTCGACTCTTTCTCCGAATCAGAGTAGTCTCTCGCATCCTTGTGCTTGCTGGATTTGTGCCGCGTACTCCTTGGCATCTCCGCTTCACAAATCCCCCAAATCTCGATTTCAAATCCCTACCCCCCCCAAACAAACCCTAATCCGAAATCAATTACGGAATAATCTAGATCGCCGGCGGAGAGAGAGATTCAAAAGGAGAAATTACGAAAGAGGCCCACCAATGCCCTCCTCTCTGGAGAATACGTTTGTGTGTTTTTTCAGACAAGGGGGAAGACTAAGGGGATTACGTGGTTAATGACCTTTTCATCCCCCACGGGTCATGAGATCCAATCTCAAGCCCATTAGGCCCATTGATTTGATGAGATATTTTTGTGGGTAGGAAGAGTGAGTCGAGCTCGAGGCGCGATGCCTCAGGCGTACTTGATCACGCAACTCTCACGACCCTCTTTGTCTTTATATACCACTTTCATTCTAATTTTGGATTTGCAATTTAATCAATTTTGAATGTGAAGTTGAAGTTCCTCTTCGTCGTCTCCACTAATCTCTCTCTCTCTTTGACTGGTAAGCGTTTCGATTTCATATGAATTTTATTGAGTAGAATTGTGGGATTTGAGTTTTCTGGCTTTTGGATTGATGTAGAGGATTGGGGATGGCACTTTGTGGCGTTTGTTTGACTCCAAATCTGCAAGTGTTGCATTCCGCTAGGAACTCTAGCATTGGTTTTAAGCGAAACCGTTCAAAATCTGTTAAAATTCCCTCTTCGTCTTCCTCAAAATCGTCATCATTTAATGTGGAGATGGACGAGAATAGTCCCTCTCCCTCGGTATCAGTAAAGGATGAATCACCTCATGTTATGCACTTTATGTGGTCTGATTTTCAAATTCTTGATCGTGTTAGCATTGGTCATGGCGGTCGGGTATTGCCACTTTCTCCTGCTCTTTAGCCTATACTACTGCTTCACTTTACTTTTGTTTGTGCAGGCCGATGAGCTCGTCTTTGAAGCTATAGTTCAGGTTCCAGATAGGTCAGTTTCTACTTGGGTGTATTACAAGATTTCGTAATCATTTCAGGACTTCATCTGTGCCTGCTTCGATTTCACAGCCCTTTGTTTAACCAAGGAGTTGTCCTTCGAAAATTGAATACCACTCACGCTCAAAGAAGGGGAAGAAGAGCCATCCAAGTTCGTTCCTCCTCCCTTTTGGATATCTATTATGCTGCTCTCTTGATCAGTATGGTAACTCAGTTTTTTACTATTTGCAGGTATTGAAAAAGCTACTTCGTCGTAGACTTCTCTATCATTCTTACTCTATGCAAGTTCACGGTTATATCTCCAATAACTTGAGCGATGATCCATACTCATTTACCCTTGTACACGGGGTACTGTAATCTTTTAAGTTTTGAATTGCAGGTATACTGTTTCCTTGTACGCTTTTACCATTCATTATTAATCTTTCTCTTTTCTTGCAGTGCCATGGAAGCTTCTCCATTAGGCACTGGCTTCAACAATCTGATTGGCTCCCCACATTAGAAGCCACTCTTGCACTAGATGAAGAATCCTTTAGAAGGGTGGGTGATGATACAACTGGAGGGCCTGCAGTTTCCAGGCAGTTAAGACTAATCCGTACATTAATGAGAGATCTTTTAATCGGAGTATGTATTGTGTCCTTTAAACACTTCTTTCTTTTTGTCGTGATTTACTTAACATGTTTTCTCTTTTAAAGGTCAATTACTTGCACAGCCATGGTCTTGCCCACACAGAACTGAGACTGGAAAATGTGCATATTAGCCCTGTGGATAGACATATCAAAGTCCGTATATATTTTTGAGAGTGTAGTTTGATCATCAAAGCTATCTATCATTTAGTTATATATGTCTCAGTTCTGTCAGTTAACTTTGAAATTATTTTTCCAATTCTAGGTAGGAATTCTCGGAAATGCTGCTGACTTTTATGGTGATGGTCAGAGTGCTAGCAGCGGTTACAGTACCATGGATAGGCGACAAATGATGATTGCATTTGACATGAGGTATTTTCAGAAGAAATGTTGATTACAATATCTGTTGTTCACATAACCCACACTAATTTTATATATACCTGTCATGGTCAAAGATGTGTTGGATTCATAATGGCAAAGATGGTACTTCAAGAACTAATGGATCCATTAATCTTTGCGAAATTGAAGTCTTTCCTGGCAAAGGTATTATTTACTGGGCTACGGAGTTGTCTGTCCTATATAAGTTTGATATTATGAGATGAAACGCATGTCCATTTTCCATAAATATTCTTCTAAATCTTTTATATGTACATCTCTAGGGAAATGATCCTTCATCACTACGGGAATTCTTCGTGACGACGCTCAATTCAAACTTGGAATCTGGAAATACTGGAGTGCAAGTAAGTACTCAGCTTAGTGCTATGTTAAACCTCTTTCATAATTGCATGTTCTTTCACTCGCCATGAGACTAAACATTTGTTTATCGTTACTCCTTGTGTGCTCTCAGATACTTGATAGAAATTGGGGAGCAGGTTGGCACCTTTTATCTTCATTGATTGCTACCAGACCTTCTAAACGAATAAGGTAACACAACATTAGCGCATGAGAATATTGCCACTCTATGGAAGCCATAAATGCCTTTCAGAACTAAGAAGCTACATAACAGAATGTTTGGGGCTTTGGTGCAGTTGCTTGGATGCTCTTAAACACCCCTTTCTATGTGGACCAAGATGGCGTGTTGCCCAATCAATGGATATCATCAGATGGGGTCTTGGATCAACAGCAGTAAGGATTTCAGAAGAATATATTTACCGCATGCCTCAGGTAATTTAGATACTTTGCTATTACTTTTATAAGTTTGAACCGTTTGTCACCCGCTCAGTCTCCTAAATGACTAACAAAAAAAAAAAAAAAAAAAATCTTATGCAGCGCCAGAGACTTGCCCATTTCATTGGCCTTATGGAGATGCTAAACCCATGTCCAAAGCCAAAAGTACATATTATCACCTGACATGTTTCTTCAACTTGGATTTTTTCTCTCTTAAAGTGCGTTAATTAGTGCAAAAACATGGCTTTGTTAAACAGTGTTGGTTGGAGCTTTTACCAGGAAAATGGCGCCTGTTATACTCTACTGGAAAGCATATAGGTCTAACTCTGCGTCAGCCCTCTACACGCGCTCTAATAGGCAATGTTCATTTAACAATAGCCCAAGCTTCAGAAGCCAACAACACTGTACTGTCCTTTACCTCTGATATAGGCTTCACCGCCATAACCAGCAAAGACTGGCCACACAACAAAACTGGAGCAACGGGTAAATTACAAACGCTCTCTCTATTCAGACTAGTAGCTGGAAAAAGACTTTACCTCAAAGAAGAAAAAAAGAACATTGGTAAGTTCTCAATGGGAGAACCAGATGCTGAAGACGGTCTAGCCGAGAAACTAGAAACCGAGAAATGGAAAAAAGTTCTGCCCTTCAAGGAGTTCCCTTCAAGTCTGCCTGTAGCAAAACTCATCTCTGGAGATATTGAAGTAACAATGAACATGAATGATCGTGTAGATTCACCTGGGAAAGTGATTGGAGAAGTTAGAAAGCAGATTCCACAGGAGATGTTTGATTTGTCTAAGCTTGTGTGTGGTACGTATATAGACAGTAGGTTGCTTGTACTCAGGTGTGTAAATGGTTCAGCACTTTTGTTCACAAGGTCGAGCTTGGCCCATAAGTCTATGTAGCCACTTGGTCTTACGTCATAACTTGATTATTCTTCTTTAAGACTAAACTTTGTAGTCTCAAAAAAGATCTTTGTAGTCTATGTACATAAGTCTATGTAGCCACTCTGGCAATGTTTGCATTTGAGATTGTAAAGAATCTTTCGGTAAAGTAAACCCAACTTCGATTTTTATATGGTAGAAGTGAGCCATGAAATGAATGTTCTTTTCATGATTGAAACAGAAACAAAGTGATCTGCACATATATCTTTCTTTTTCGTTGTATTTTTCTGTTCGCATTTACTTTTTAATTTGCTCATGGCAATACCTGTAGGCTGTAACCTCACGGCAGTATATGTAACCTTACCTAAGGTTTATCACTTTCCACAATCGACTCTTAAGCAATTTGAAGTTCTACATCGTGGAATAGTAGAAAAATTTAGGAAAAACTGTCAACACCAAGTGTTGGAACCTGTGACTATAGGCTCATAAAGAATTCGTAATAGTCTAAATATACACCAAATTATATAAAACATCACACGACATTATTTTGGTCTAAATCATCAAACCGTTAACGGATGTTAGCTTTTCCGTGAGATTTGCTGACGTGGCATTGTTGTGATGGATTTTGATGTCATGTCAGACCGAGTAACATCATTGAAACTGTGCGGGATGAGTTAGATTCAACTGTAATGATTGGAAGGATGTGGTGGAAGCTGCCATATGAACCGATACGAGATAAGAAGCCATTGTGGAGAGACATTGAGCAAAAACATCTAGAGGATGAATGAAACTTGCAAGTGGACATTTTTTGTGTGGATATCTTCATAGAAGAAGGGGCCGGTGATCCATTCATTCCTGGATATGTTGATGATGATGAAGCCGATGAGAGTTCAGAGGATTCAGACTTTCGGAGGATTCAGACTTTCAGAGGATGAAGAAGACATTGAGCGAGACTATCCTTGGAAGATTTATTGTTCCCTTTGGAATGGGCTGATGGTTAATTTATGTTTTATTGGGGAAGACAAAACTGGTTCATGTTCAATTTTCAGTTCAATTTTAGGTCTAGAATTTTGGCTTAATTATTTAATTTGGGCTTTAGTCCATCAATATTGGGTCTGGCCCAACAAAAAAAATGATGTGGATACTCATATGGCATCAAAGTCCAACACAACAATACAACGTCAGCAATTCTCACGAAAAAACTAACATCAGTTAACGGTTTGATGATTTAGACCGAAATACTATAAATTGTGATGTCGTGTGATGTTTTATATAAGTTGGTGTATATTTAGACCATTACAAATTCTTTGTGAGTCCTATAGTCACAGATTCCAACACTTGGTGTCTAAATAGGCAGCTTTTCCAATAATTTAAGCAAATGCCTTTGTGCAGTGATGTGCTTAGGCTCCAGAGAGCTTTAGGCAAAACAAACAAATGGGACCCTTTTAATAAAAAAAACTCTTTCCCAAAAATATAATATATATATATAAACAAACTAATATAAAATACTCAGTACCAATAAAATATTTTCAAATTTTAAAATATTACATTATTGGTTGGACTGTAGATGTAGATTAATTGCTATTAATTTATGTGTGTAAACATGTTTGTTGTAGACTTGTTAGTTAGGCATGACCAAAATCAAACCACAATCATATTTTGGACTGTAATATTACCGCTTTTAAACCCTAATCTAATTGTAACTTTATAAATGGTTAAAAAATATCTTTTATTCATTATTTGAGACTACACTTAAGTGAAAAAATCTGATGTGTTGCGCTGAGAACGAACGTTAGTTATAAAAAACGTTGATGTCAACTCTCTAATGCTGACATCGGCTGTGACATGGCTAGAAAGAAAGGGGAAGTCTGAGAAATTAGGGTTCATACTCAGGTTTCAGTGGAGAAATCCCCAAATTTTGTCGAAATTTCACCATCACCGGAATTGTTCAATTTAATCACAAAACGACTTCTACAGAGCTAAATAGGTGGAGTGCTCTTTTCAATTTTTTTAAAATACACTGAAAATCGAGTTTTCTATAGGGACATTCGATTCGCAAGGATTTGTTGATGAAGCGATGTAAGGAGCAAAGAGATTATTATTCATCTGGGTTTTCATTGAATCATATGTTTTATTGGACTTTCTTATCATTTATTACGTACGATTTGTTCGAAAGGAAAAGATTGTTTGTTCATCTGGGTTGGTCTTATTCTCTGTTCTTAAGACTTCACAAAGGATCTGATTTCATTGGTTTGTTATTCTCTTCGCTCGGTTTCAGGAGCTTGCATTTGTGATAGCTATTGAATAGAGAATGATAGTTAAAGTCAGGATGGACTATTCCGCGAATTAGAGGACGTTCTGGTGACACTCTTCGAGCAAATAAAGAGCGAACTAGGTAAGCATAGCTATCATCATCATCATCTATGGAAGATGAGTTCAAAGGTATATTTGGGACACAATCTCAGAATTTATTTTTCCTGCAATTTTGGGTTTCCAGAAACTTATAGCATTGAAATGTGGTTCCAGCATAGAACCGTAGTTAAGGATCTTATCTATGACATTAGCAGCGGTGGTCGTCTCAAGCTCCGACTTACCAACATGTGTTGATTTTGGAATAGGAACATGATGATCCATACGAAATGGGTGGTCTTTACTTCGGGAACAGTTGCATTTCACTTTTTATTTTCTTTGTCTGCGTTCTCATCGGGTGTTGAGACCTTCCTTCCCTGACTGCTAATTGGTCTCCACATTTATACAGTTGATTGCTCGGATAATGGTTTTGCGTCAACAGTTTTTGTTCTTCCATCCTCTTCAATGCACTTTGTTTCGTTATGTTATCCCGTGACACAATTGTTTTGGATTGTTACACTCACGGATCTAATCAGAACTTCATTGTTCTTTATCTGATCAAGTTGAGTCACTGCTACATCTGCTGATATATACTGATTTGGTATTGTCGGCTTTTTGACTCCATACTTTCGTAGTACTGGCTCTTACGTCTCTGTTAATTCCATTAAAATAGTGCTATGTGATGTCCGTGGAACCGGAAATGGTAAAATAATGTTCTATGATGTATGTGGAAAACCTCAGCCTGTCATTGTCCTGCACGCCTTCAGTACTTCAGAGGTCCATACATTTCTAACTTATGGCCATCTCTTTAGCGTGTCCTATGTAATGACTTTTGTTCCAGGGATTGTATAACTAATTCTTTCGGTATCTTGGTTTGTCATAAATTTCCAATAGTACTAGCAAAAAAGCTTCTTTTGATGGTGTGATATTTGTTGTGGTTAGCGGACTCTATGTATAATTTTCTCTTAATCTGGATAACAAAAGCTAACTGGTTTTGCTTATTTGATCAGGATGTATCAAGTTTATCATGGCAAACATCAAAACCAGTTATTGTGAATGAAAAAAATACACTTATGATATGGCTCTTTTTGGTGGTACAGCGGAAGATTAAGTTGTCATTTCGGATCCCCTTCCTTCAACGACACCCTCAACTCTGGTACCAGGTTCTCGTGGAGTTATCACGAGTACGGCGAATGTGTCACGAGCAGAACAAACATCAAATAGAACTCATATATGGCCTGGTGGGCCATTGGGCAGATTACAGCAATTTGTGCTAATGATAGTTACGGTGATGATGATATGGGTGTATTTTCCTCAATTATCGACATATCTTCTGTTGAGAAGTGGGCTGATAGTGAAGGATTCAATAATAAGGATCACTTAGTTGTTGACAAAGAGCTTTCCTCTTTTCTATTTTCATCATCCAGCAAGGGATTTCCATTTAAAGATGATGGAAACAAGGGACATTCAAAAGTTGACTGGAAACCAACTTCCACTTCTAATCAGGTTTGTGTTTCTCCATCAAGCAAGTGCTTCAATTATTTTTATAAGTCATTTTGATAGCTTTATCATGTCTCCAAAGTATGTCTACACTGTATGGACTTGGTTTAACTTGGTTATACTTAAAAACTCCACAAGTCTTCTCTTTTAACTTGCGTTATGTTTCTTCATAAAATACACTTG
Organism: Aurinia saxatilis; assembly: GCA_900406295.1. Classification (NCBI taxonomy): domain Eukaryota; kingdom Viridiplantae; phylum Streptophyta; class Magnoliopsida; order Brassicales; family Brassicaceae; genus Aurinia; species Aurinia saxatilis. The sequence continues at coordinate 3,912 of OVAP01001568.1, read as the reverse complement.
ACACGTATTCAGCTCGAGTGAAAGGAATAGATAAGTTTTCCTTCAGTTTGGTTTATGTGTTGAGTTTGGTCGTATAGTGAAGTGGAGGAACGACTCAGCTATTGAATCGAATATAGAGGAGATTGTGAATTGGAACGTAATTGGTTTTGGGGAAGCGAGAAGAGCAGGAAAGGGTAAGTGAGGAGTGACAATTCATAGCTTTTGCCTCTTTTGTTGTCTTTTATTATTCCTACTTGGCTTAAATTTAATCTAATATATTAGTTACTTACCTTATGTCATAGATTTGTAGATTTACACATTATATCACATCCTGAATTTTGGAGAGGAATATTATTTCNAGAGCGAAGCTTGCACAAGCAACGACATTCTTTGCCTCCGGTACATTTTTTGCAGTTTCCCCATCAAAAATGTATTTTTGTATTGGAGCAGAGATGTATGTTAACGGAAATGTAAAAACATATTATGATTTTTTTTGCAATTTTGAGTAGTCTTTTTTTTTTTTTTTTGATCCACTCAATTTTGAATAATCATAATATGTTTTTACTGTTATACTAGACTATTATATATTGCAATTATATATATATATATATATATGTATATATAGATAAAAATTATAAATTTCTTTTACATATTTCATGTAAGCTTTCAAATACTTCTTACATCAAGAACATTGTGATATAGTTAAAACATAATATTATTTTGGTGATCGATAAACGTGTTTTTTAATTAGCTTCCCACAGTGCCCCAACAAGAGTACATGGATCGATAGTAAAACTACTAATATTTGTAAAATTTATAACAAGTCTCCTAAGCGAAAAAAAAATTTCAATTAGTTTTATAATAATAATAACAACAACATGGCAGTTGCGTAATTTTTGCTATACAAATTCAGTCAGTTTGCAGAGGTACTTTCAAAGTTCTATTTAGCCTAACTAGACTAAGTGATTGTATTATTATCTCTGTCCTTCTTCTAATTTAATTACGGATTAACTAATTACGGATTTTTGTTATCGTTAAATATACGAGCATACATAAGTCATTACTTAATTATTATGATTTTTTAATTATAATCCACACATGTTCTTGGATTTTTGTTAAAGTAAAATCCACGGACATACATAAGCCATTATTTAATTGTTATGTTTTTTTAATTAAAATCCACACATGTTCTTGGATTTTTGTTAAGAGTGAAATTCACATACATGCATAAGCTATTACTTAATTAGAATCCACACATGTTCTTGGTTTTTGTAAGGGTAATATCCACATGCATACATAAGCCATTACTTGATTAGTGGAGTCATTATTTAATTCCAACGATTTTCCTCTTTTTAGTAACTTACGTATCCAAACTCAGCAACACTAATATTACAACTAATAATTTTGTAAAAAATATTTAAATACACTTCTTGGCTTAAAAATNNCGTTATATGTTTTTAATTTTTATTTAGACAATTATATATTGTGATTTTGAAATCAATATACAGATAAACATAAATTTCAGCATAGCCAAATCTAAAAGTTTATGATTTCTTTTTATATATCTTATATAAGTGTGAGAATACTTCTTACATCAATAATATTATTATATATTTAAAACATAATATGATTTTTTTTATCGGTGGTGTGTTTTTTATGTGGCTTTCTGCAGTGCTCCAGCAGGGGTACATGAGACTATATAAAAAACACACAGGACGTTCATTCCTCTGATGCACGTGTGGATTCCCAAGAAGTACTTGAAAAACATAAATATCTCAAGTTTAAGAAATCATAATTTGAAATTAAAGGTTGATGCTCGCATCATGTGTATACGAAAAAATGTATGAGTCGGATATGTAGTTTGGCCAAACACAAACCTATAATATTATCTTACTATTTCCTTACAATTATTTACTATAATTGATTATTTTATATTTAATATAACATAAAAATTAAACACATAGTCCGCAAGGTGCGGACCAGTAATCTAGTAACCATAAAAATATATTAGAAATGGTTACAAAAAATATAACCGTAAACGTTAATTAGCCGTCACTATATTAAAACTGTCTATTAACCGCACTGTTATAACTGTAAAATTATAATCATAACCGTTAAAATACAAAATATTGTAGCAAAATTTTTACTAATTAATTATATGACATTTTTAAATTAGTGTATAATATTAAATAAATAAGCTTGAAATATTAGAATTTTAACAAATATAATCTGGACAGAATCACACATATCCCACTTTTCCATACTCATTAACCACATATACCCACCACCCTTCTTTTCAATCACATATATTCATCATTTTTATTTTAATACCATTATACCCTTACCAAAGCTATTTTCCATTACAAATGATAAATTTGGTAGGGTTTAGGATTTAGTAAAATTGTAAAGTTTATGATTTACTTAGGGTTTAGGATTTAGGGTTAAATCCTAGATTTTGGAGGATTCGGGTTTATTAGGAGTGAAAAAATTAGTATATTTGAAATAAGAATTAAAATGTATTTGTCGTGAAGAATGAGTACGTAATTACAGACCAATCTATTTCGAAAAGAAAAAAAAGAATATACGAGACAAAAGTGACAAAGTGGATTAAAACTGAAAAATCGTGTACGTTGACAAAAAAACAAAACTGAAAAGATTGTGTACATAACACTCTTTTTTTTACGTAACATTTTTGAAAAACATAAACATGATAGGATTTAGAGTATTGCATTTGGTGAGGCCGTTCTTGGCGTTTCTTCCAGAGGTGCAGAGTGCGGACAGGAAGGTGCCTTTCAGAGAGAAGGTGATCTACATTGTCATCTCTCTCTTCATCTTTCTTGTCTGCAGTCAGCTTCCTCTCTATGGAATTCATTCCACCACCGGTGCCAATCCCTTCTATTGGATGTGTGTCATTCTTGCTTCCAACCGTGGTACCGTCATGGAGCTCGGTATCACCCCTATTGTCACCTCTGGACTTGTCATGCAACTCTTGGCCGGTTCTAAGATTATTGAGGTCAACAACAATGTTCGTGAGGATCGTGCCCTTTTGTAAGTCTTGTTCTTCTTTATGTTTTTCAAACTCCCCTCGAAGATTGATAGCATAAAAACGGTTAAGCGTTTATCACAAAACACGACCCAAAACTTGGACATCAATCCAAACTACCAAACATCATAAGGATGGTTTGTTCATGATCATCGAGCAATCACAAACATCCTCATCACCAACAATCCATGCAAATGCAAGAATAAGCTAAAATGGATCCCGTACTCTTCCCACATTCACAATGTGCACCCGGTGAAGGAGAATTGACTTGTGATATTTCAAAGTGCGTCCCACGGGGCGCACATTGCAACAAAGAGCCTCAATCAGCGTCCCTCGGGGCGTGGATTGCATTAAACATGCTCAATTTGTGTCCCACGAGGCGCGGATTAACAATCTAACTATCCAAATGTAATGTATGTCCCAACGAGACTTTGCCAAGATAATAGGTAACCCATGAAATTATACCACATTTTATGGGTCCCGAAGAACGCATTCATAATGCATTAAGCTCCCCGTGGAAGTGTATTGATATGCTCAAATTTACCCTAAGAGCTTACTGCAAGAGTACAGTTAATTAGCTGTAGTATTTAGAGATCGAATCCACAGAGACTTTATGTTGCCTATAGATTTAAGAATTAAAACTTTGCTAAGCAGATTAAATAAAAATGACTATTAATTAAAGCTATTGGAAAAAGGGTTTTTGAATTCAATAAAACAAAAGCTAGGCTATGAGTAATTCTTTAGAAAATCTGAAATTTATAGATAAGATATTAATTAGAGGATGATTAAGAACTGTCCTAGAACATGAATCACTAATGTAAATCAACCAATTGTTGTTACAAAGATTATTTATGTCTAAATCCTAGAATCCCAAATTTCTTTGCAAATTC
>OVAP01001567.1:11569-23159 GCA_900406295.1 Aurinia saxatilis | reverse complement strand
TCCGATCATCTGACAACGCAGCAGATCTCTTTACAAAGTCTCTTCCCACCTATATGTTCAGGAAACACGTCCATAACATTGGCATGCGCCGTCATCTAGAATTATAAGATGACATCCTGACTATTCGAGGGGGAGCTTGCGTGGTTGTACTCTTTTTCCCTTACCATGGTTTTTCCCACATGGTTTTTCTCGAAAGGTTTTTAACGAGGCAACAAAATGTATTAACGCAAACAAGTCATANTGAAAATTTTATTATAAATGTGGACCCCACTGTCACTATGCGAGCACAATAACTTTCTCTTTTCACCACTATAAATATGAACGTTTTCGTTCATTTGTAATTACAATCTTCTTTACAATCTCTTAAAGCATTACTCTCTTTCTCTCTAGTTTCTTTTCTTCTATCAGTATCCCGTTTCTAATCGGGTATAAATTTCTTCATCTTTATTTATATTTATTATTTGATAAAGTCATATTATTATTATAACACTGACCATATTTTTTCAACTTTTTCTTTCTCTTAAAAACTTTTTTATTCTTTTAAAATAAAAATCAATTTACCACTAATATAGGACATCTCTCTTTAACAGTTGTTGACGATGATTTATAAGTTTGTTTTAAAACTTTAAGAAACACCACCATTATTATTTTTGCTTTAGATCATCATGGTTTTTTTATAAAATAAAAAAAATAAACATGGTTATGATTTTTTTTTTTTTAATTCTATACTATTAAGTAATGCAGAAGAATTATTTGATAATAAACATTTAAAAAATATACTTTGTGTTCGTACAAATGCACGGGTCATAATACTAGCTAGTTTGTTACTAAAATCCTGAATTTTAGTATGACATAATCAAATTCTGAATTTTGTTTTGAACATTTCTTTCATTTATTTATCAATAAGTTGGTAATCTTAAAGTCTTTTATGAATACTTAGATCACCAATGACATCATCACTGTTCTAGTGGGAACCATAAAATAGCAAATAAACAAAAACCATTGACTTATTGAAGGACATAATTACTGACTTTTTCCCATTCCATCATCAATAACGTTAACAGTTTAAAATACTTAAACAATCATTTGTGTGGATTACACTCTTTAACTAGAATGGTTAATCAACACACACACACAAAAAGTCAATTTCTCTGTGTGTGTTAGTTTATAAGATTCCTTTTCTAAACAAACGAAGATTCTTTCTATAAAAAAAAAAGAAGAAAGAAGATTCTTTCTATAAACGAGTTATAGTTTTTATACAAGTGTTAGCCTCAAAGAATCTTTCAACTATCACTCCCTACAAATTTCAGGAGAAACATAGTCACTCTTGTTTCATCAACAAAAACAAAGTGATAACAAGAAAGAAGAAGAAGATGGCCACCACATGTCCTCCTTTCGACTTCTCGGCCAAATATTACGGCGGCAACGGCGGCGGGTGCGAGAGACAGAGTAGCTTCTTCGGAGACACGACGGTGCTTGATCAAGGCGTTGGCTATGCCGTTATTCTTGGTTTTGGTGCTTTCTTTGCCTTCTTCACATCTTTTCTGGTTAGTTTCCGTTTCCAATATCAAAAGGTTTACTGTGAGAAACCAAAAACATTATCTTCTATCATTTACCCATGACCACAAAAAACCAAAAATCTTACAGTATTATTTGCTTCCAACTATAAAACAAACTATAGTACTATTCAGTGGTCCATACGCCAAGACTAAGAAAATTCATTTCCTTTTTCCTTCTAAATGGGGGCGGTGATGTATAATTTTCAAAGTTATTTATGTAGTTAGAGTCGTCTCAAACTCTCTATATAACAACTGTGTGATGTATATTTAAAAATATATATATATATATATAGAACTAACTTTAGACTGCAGCTATATTTGATTGCACCAATTACACATATTAAAAGATTGTCTAGATTTATATCAAATGCAAAAATTTAAGGAACGTCAAATAATAAATTTGATATCTAAACATGAAATTAACAAAATTTCAACATGGTCTGCCAATAAAGTCGAGTGCAACAGTTGACTGATATCACAAGAATTTGGATTTGTTTTTCACTGTATATATTAATTATTAAATGAATGAAGGTTTGGTTAGAAAAACGATATGTGGGTGCTCAACACACCTCCGAGTGGTTCAATACTGCTGGAAGAAATGTTAAGACAGGACTCATTGCAAGTGTCATTGTGTCACAGGTAATTATGATTTGACAATTAAGTTTTGAACTGTAAAAGATTGATTACAATGGTTGATTTTATATTTGTTGGTTGATATATGTGTGAAGTGGACATGGGCTGCGACCATACTGCAAAGTTCCAACGTTGCATGGCAGTATGGTGTTAGTGGACCATTTTGGTATGCTAGCGGAGCCACTATACAGGTTAATTCCAAAACAACAAAAAACTATATGAAAGTATATTTTGTTATTTATATATGATAAAATTTATACAGATGTTATGATATAGTTTAGCTTTTAGATGGATAATGACTCTAATCAATAATTGATGACGAACAAAGTAGGTACTTTTGTTTGGTGTGATGGCGATTGAGATAAAAAGAAAGGCGCCTAATGCTCATACGGTCTGCGAAATCGTGAAGGCCCGGTACAAAAATTCTTAAATTGATTTTTTTTTTTGTCTTCTTTGGTTGATTAATAAAATCAGGTTTTTAAAAATATATAAATATTTAATCATCTGGATCAGTATTATTGAAAGTAAGCAGTCAAAGAATACAAGGAACAATAAATTAAAATCATAAAAACTCTGATATCACAAGCCTAAATAAAATTATCTAGATATTACTGAGTCAACTGTGAAGGTCTTTCTGATCTTGAAACCATGAAAATTCTTCTTAAACATAGACTCCAAACAATCTTCCGACTCTTGAATCTTCGAATCTTGTATCTTTGTTTTGTCAAGTCTCCTAGTTGAAAAAGATAAGTCCCAATGAGGGTAAACCGAGGGAAAAGAAACCTAACCATAAGCTCTATCTCCAGAGTAATTATCTGGAAAAGAGAAATAAGCCTCAACTTACCAGGGGAAACCACACACCGCACGATCTAACTGGAGAAGATAACACCGACATAAGAGAAAAAAAACAAAAAACAAAGCATCTCCGATGGCTGACATCCTTTCATCGGAGAAAGCGAAAGACAAAAATTTTCTCAATCTGATAAAATCCGGTTTTTCTAAATTTTTTAGTAGAGTTAATTTGGAACTATCATTAATTGCTCGGGTCTAGTCTCAATCTAATAAAATCCGGTTTATTTTACTTTAAGAAACTTAAATCGTATATATTTAAAAAAAATTTAATAGTTTATACTCACAAGAAAGCGTTAGATGCTAGACAGTTGGCGATCCAGCGCCTAATACCTAAATGCGTAATTGAAATCTTAACAAAAATTTTAGACGATCTAAAATGTTGCGAATAATTTTTTTTGTTTTTTGTTATGATTATTTTTTAGCATAAATATATAAGATTTTGTGATTGTATTGCATAAATATGTAAAAAATCATAATTTATAAATAATAAATTTGACTTTTTAATATTATAATTAGTTAATATCCACAATCTATGACCGTTTATCACCTAAAGGCCTTACGACGATTGCCTAAAACGCATTATAGAACACGGGATCAAACTGAGATGAAAAACAGAAAGGTTTATTCCTGTTATTTATTAAGCTTCAGACTGAATTATGTTTTGTTTGATGGTTAGCTAGGTCGGACAAAATGCTAGGCATGCACGGTTTAATACGGATTTTGAACTACTCGACGACCGTATAAGTTTGAGACTAATTTTGTTTTTGAATGTTTTTGGTCAAATTAGTTGGGGAACAGCAACACATATAGTCTTCTTGGTGTTTTGTCTAGCGACAAACGTTGTAGTGACAGCAATGCTTTTGCTCGGTGGCTCAGCCGTGGTGAATGCTCTCACCGGTGTGAATATATACGCCGCAAGCTTTCTCATTCCTCTTGGCGTTGTTGTCTATACTTTGGCCGGAGGACTTAAAGCTACTTTCCTCGCAAGCTACGTTCATTCCGTCATAGGTAAATTTAGTTATAACTATATATATCTTCGACCAAAATGATGTTTTTCTAACAATTGTTCCAAACAATTTAAGATTTTCAAACGCAAAATCAACACTTTAAAATTCGTTGTTGTTTACTACATTTGTTTGATTTGATTTGTTTGTTTTTCAGTTCACGTGGTTCTAGTAGTCTTTGTGTTTCTGGTATATACTTCGAGCAATGAGCTTGGGAGTCCGTCTGTGGTCTATGACCGACTAAGAGATATGGCCGCTAAGTCAAGGACATGCACTGAGCCGCTCTCGCACCATGACCAAGCTTGTGGTCCGGTTGATGGAAACTTTAGAGGCTCTTATCTCACCATGTTGAGTTCTGGTGGAGCTGTGTTCGGACTCATCAACATTGTTGGAAATTTCGGCACTGTCTTTGTTGACAATGTAAGATTTATTTTATAGTAAAATCTTTTATCCGAAATATGCTGGTCCAACATTAGATTTATTTTTGAAGGGTTATTGGGTGAGTGCAATAGCTGCTCGACCTTCATCAACACACAAAGGGTATTTGCTTGGAGGGCTCGTGTGGTTCGCTGTGCCTTTCTCTTTAGCAACCTCATTAGGCCTTGGTGCACTAGCCCTTGACTTGCCTATAACTGCGGATGAGGCTGACCGAGGTCTGGTCCCCCCTGCTACAGCCATTGCTCTCATGGGTAAATCAGGATCATTGCTTCTACTCACTATGCTCTTCATGTAAGTACACTCTTTCTAGGTTATATAACACAAGTTTTGGTATTACAAAAATTTATGTAGCTGTTACTTAGCACACAAGAAATTGTATTTGACAAGTTCTCTTGGTTTCTTCTTACCCAAGAAACCTACCTTATATACAAAACAAAATGCTTTTCCGGATCATGATTTTTGTTTATTCTCAGGGCTGTAACATCAGCTGGATCATCTGAGCTGATTGCGGTCTCATCACTCTTCACCTATGATATCTACCGAACATATATAAACCCTAAAGCCACCGGTAAACAAATCTTGAAAATCTCAAGATCCGCGGTTCTCGGATTTGGATGTTTCATGGGGATTCTTGCAGTAATTTTGAACAAAGCCGGGGTTTCTCTTGGATGGATGTATCTCGCGATGGGAGTACTCATTGGCTCTGCGGTTATTCCCATTGCTTTCATGCTCTTGTGGAGTAAAGCTAATGCCTTTGGCGCGATTCTGGGATCAATCTCTGGTTGTGTTCTTGGAATCATTACATGGTTATCCACTGCAAAGATACAGTATGGACGAGTTGATCTTGATAGCACTGGGAAAAATGCTCCAATGTTAGCTGGTAACCTCGTTGCAATTTTAACAGGTCTGCATTCAGTAGTTTCTAAGTTTGGTTTATTTCAAAGATATTATATAGATATGACATGTGTGGAGCTTTGATAGACTTTGGTTTGGTCCATACTTGTAATACATATATATAGGAGGGTTGATCCATGCGGTGTGTAGTCTAGTCCGACCACAGAATTACGATTGGTCTACGACGAGGGAGATCAAAGTGGTAGAAGCGGATGCTTCAGGGGATGAGATTGATGTTGATGTTCCTGCGGAGGAGCTAAGAGAAGAGAAGCTGAGAAGAGCCAAAGTATGGATTGTGAAATGGGGTCTTATCTTCACACTCCTCATTGTTGTCATTTGGCCAGTTCTCTCTCTCCCAGCTCGTAAGTCTTCCCATATAATTGGTGCTTTAAACTCTATACATTCTTGTGATTATACAATTAATCATATGATTCTAAATATTAGCAAAAAAANGGGAGATCAAAGTGGTAGAAGCGGATGCTTCAGGGGATGAGATTGATGTTGACGTTCCTGCGGAGGAGCTAAGAGAAGAGAAGCTGAGAAGAGCCAAAGTATGGATTGTGAAATGGGGTCTTGTCTTCACACTCCTCATTGTTGTCATTTGGCCAGTTCTCTCTCTCCCAGCTCGTAAGTCTTCCCATATAGTTGGTTCTTTTATTTTTTATATATTCTTATGATTATATGCTTACTCATATGATTCTAAATATTAGCAATATTNGTGATTATACAATTAATCATATGATTCTAAATATTAGCAAAAAAATTTTTGAAACATTGCAGGTGTATTTAGCAGAGGATATTTCTGGTTTTGGGCAATTGTGGCTGTAGCTTGGGGAACTATAGGATCAGTTGTGATCATTGGTTTGCCTCTATTTGAAAGCTGGGACACGATCAAGAGCGTTTGTATGGGAATGTTCACGAATGATAGGTTGATGAACAAGCTTGATGACTTGAACCATAGGCTTCAAGCTTTAACTAAGGCTGTACCAGAAGCTGAGAGGATTTATTTGCTGGAAGTTGAGAAGACGAAGAAAACCGACGAAGAAAGATAAAAATGCTTCTTTTCGTTATTGATGCACATGCTTTTGTTTTGGTCATCTTTCTTATTTGTGTGAAATCATATCAAAGTTGTCTACTTTTGTACATGTGTGTTCATCATCTTTGATAGGTTGTGTCATGTGTGTATGTATTTAATCAAGTACTCAAACAATGGTGACGGACCTACATCTCNTTGGTCATCTTTCTTATTTGTGTGAAATCATATCAAAGTTGTCTACTTTTGTGCATGTGTGTTCATCATCTTTGATAGGTTGTGTCATGTGTGTATGTATTTAATCAAGTACTGAAACAATGGTGACGGACCTACATCTCTTTATAATCATCTGGATTTCACTGAATAGGCAAAGAACAATTACGAACCAAAATAAGCAAAACATAAGACATCCTAATCGTAAATAAGAATCTTTAGATGTTTCTCAATGTCTCTTTTTGAATACGGTCATGTACTAGTGTAAGATAGTATTGATACCGAGCATCTCTTGTTACACTTCTTGTAATAGTATTATCTTTTGGAACTATCTAACTCGGAAAAAACATTATCAAACCTGGAAACCTGACACATGTAGGAACGGATGAACCTACACTTCGGGTAATCCGTTGGTTTTGTAATAGCAACTGATGATATCCCGAAATCTCTAAATGATTGTAAAGTCCATCATATGCATCACAGTTCAATTGTAATGTGATTATATGTTGGAGTACATGCATCACGAGAATGAAAGATAACTAAAAATGTATGAGATCTTGCAAGATATGTTCCTCCACAATGTAAATAATCATTGCTCCAATTTGCATGAATATTACACTTCATTGTACCATAAGAGAATGGTACCAAGTGATCTCAAGACGCTATGTGGTCTGCGAACTATATCTATTGTAAATCTTTAATTTTTTCGTAAATGTATAGAAGATCCATATAATCAAAGAAGATGTTGTGAATATATTCTCTGGAGATTTGTGTATAAATTTTTATATGATTCTATTAGTAGTAATTAGGTGGTGGTACAGTGGTACTGGATGCAGGAATATCATGGAATTTTAGGGAATTCTAAATTCTATAAGTTTTATGTGTTATAAGTCATTTCATCAATTCTTTTAATTTATTGTGTTATTGGATTAGGGATTTCTCGTCACTCTTTCAAAACATTTTAAATTATAGAGTTATTAGTTTATGGATTTTTTTGACTCTATTAAATTCTTGTGTTATTCAATACTATGAGGTAGAATTCATGGTAATGTCACTCTACAAGAATTTAATAGAAATTTTAATGCAAAAATTATAGAGAACCAATTCTCAGCTTTTAGGTTGTTATTTGGATGAAATTATTAGGTCTAATGTTTTTTTTTTAACGCAAAACAAGATAGCAATACACACACACAAAAGAAAAAGAGGGATTTATGTGGTGAATCAAAGTTCATCGGCCGTGATTGTTTTTTAACTTGATTCAATCATAGTCTGATATGATGCGCCGAAGAACAAAATAAGGGGCAATAAGAACAAGAAGAGGGGAAATACTACAATTGATGATGAGAAGCGTGAGCTCAAGTGAAGCCATGGGGAAATTTTTTGTTTTTTTCCAATCATAATTGTTTTTATATATAATCAAATATATTAATCAGAGCTCTATCTTATCCTTTTAATAATAGTTTTAACAGTAAAAATTATAAATGATAAAAGAAATGAAAAAACATGATTTCAATATATATGTTTGTTCTACAATTCTCTATATAATTATAAACATTATCTACCGATTTGATACCAAATTTTTAAAATTCAAGTTATTGTTCACTAAAATCTCTAGTCAATCATATCAGATAAAATCCCAACAAAATAATATATTTTATCTACAAAATCTAATTCAATTTTATGTTTAAAAAAAAAAAAACTAATTCAATTTTGAGAAATTTTAAGAAATGACCTTTTCAATATGCCCATTTAATAAAAGAGAAATTTTAAGAAATACCTTTTCAATATGTCATTTTCAAAAATACCCCTATTTGTCTTTCAAAAATACCATTTTTGGATTTAGGGTTGATTTAAGGTTTAATTTAGGGCTTAAATCTTGTAGGTTTAGGGTTTAGTGTTTTACAAACTATATGGGTTTATGTTTGAGGTATTAAGGTTTATATTTTAGGAGTTTTGGATTTATTAAGGATTAAAACTTTTTTAGGATTTAGAATTTTAGGGTTTAGGGTTAAACCCTATATTCTAAATCCTACAACCCTAAAAAACATTATAGAATATTTTAAATATTAAAAATGATAATTTATGTTGAATTTAGATTGAAACTAATATATTTTTCAAAAATAGCAAAAAAAGAGGTATTTTTTAAAATGTGCACAAAAATGGGCATTTTGAGATTCCACTTTAAAAAACATCCCTTTTCTTTTCAAAAATAACCTTTCTTGATTTAGGGTTGATTTAAGGTTTAATATAGGGCTTAAATTTTGTAGGGTTAGGGTTTAGTGTTTTACTAACCATTTGAGTTTATGTTTGAGGTTTAGGGTTTATATTATGGTGTAAAAGGGGCATTTTCGAAATTCTCCCTTCAATTTTTCTTATAAAGATCAGTTGTATCCTCTCTCTCTCTCTCTCTCTCTCTCTCTCTCTCTCTCTCTCTCTCTCTAAACTGAACCGAAAGTATGGGTATTGGTTCGGTTCCATAGAAAATACCCATTGGTTCCTCCATTTGAGTTCCAATAGGTATCGGTTCTTACTCAGAACCGGAAAAGGAACCGAAAGGAACAAAAAAAATCATTATTTTTACACAAACCTAATTCATTCATAATTTTTTCAATAGTTTAGTTCATTTAAAAGTGTTAGTTGATAGATTTTACATTATTTGTTAGATTAGTTGTTAAATTTAACTAAGTTTGTAATTTTTTGTTCGGTTTTTTAGGTTTTTCCGGGAAATTTTGTAGATTTTGGTTCATTTTTCAATTATTATGGATATTTACCGGAACCGAACCAAAACCGAAGTTTTTCAGTACCCATATGGTTCCTCAAATTTTGGAACCAAACCAAATAGAAACCGAACCGAAACCGAACCGATATGCATTATATACCTATTGGACCTTTTTTTCTTGGAACCGAAAAACCGAACCGAAGAACCGAATGCCCACCCCTACTTCTCATCAAAGAAAATAAACAAAATCCATCACAAATATACAACCAAATTTATCTCTCGTAAGGTTCTTGTATTTCACACTAATTTCACATATAGTTATGCTATATTAATAATTTTTCTATGTGTGGTGTGCGGTATCATTTACAAGAATATGCTAGTTAAGAACGTAGTCCCGATACTCCATCTGAATTGTTCAATCTCCGCCATGCTACTTTGAGAAATGTGATTGAGAGGATATTTGAGATCATTAAATCACGATTTGTGATTATTTAAATCTTCACATCCTTTTTCTTATAAGAAACAAACTGAATTAATCTTAGCATGTGCAGCGTTACATAATTTTCTTCGTAAAGAATATCGATTCGATGAAGGTGTATTTCCTGTTGATGTGAACATCCAACAAAATACGGAGAATACCACTCAAGCTAGTAGAGAGAAGCCTTTCGAGACATAAGAACAGAACAGACGAAGTGCAAATAATTGGAGAAAAACTATGACTGAAGATATGTAGAAAGATGCTACCGGTTTCAAAAATATTTAATAATTTAGTTTAGTTATGCAATTAAGAAATAGGTTTGTATTAACAGCCCACTTATTTTATACTTAAGTTTATGAAGAATACATTTATCTTAAAATAAAATAATAGGTTTGTATTCTTACAAAAAAAATAACAATTCTAAAGGTCATGGATTTTAGAAGAATTCATATCCTCATAAATTATGTTGCTATCTATTAATATCCAAAATATACAAAAACGTGAGAGTTGTAGGCACATTAAATACCCATTAAATCCTTTAAAATACTAGAAAGTCTATAACTTTTTGAGAGAAGTGTCAATTTATACCCGAACCATCATTATTGTGCCAATACATACCCAAAGTATTAAGCAGTGCTAAAAACAGCATCAACTATATTATATGAGCCAAAAACAGCACGAACCAAAGTTATTTGGTCAAAACCTACATTGATCATTACACCGTTAGTGTGTGCTGATGTGGATGTAACATTATGATGATGAGGATTCCACGTGTAATCCACATCAGCACATACAAACGGTTGACTAACGGTGTAATGGTCAATGTAGGTTTTGACCCAATAACTTTGATTCGTGCTGTTTTTGGCTCATATAATATAGTTGATGCTGTTTTTGGCACTGCTCAATACTTCGGGTATGTATTGGCACAATAATAATAGTTCGGGTATTAATTGGCACTTCTCTCATAACTTTTGAATTCATTAGGATTCATTCAAATTCATGCATCCAATACCACCTCCGTAGTGTAATTAGAATTCTATATAATTTTATCAGTTGTGTATATCATTTGTTTATGAGAGTCAAGCAATTTCTTCCAATACTAAACTCTCATTATTGTAACATGATATCAGAGCAGTTTGATATAATCATGAGGTGCTTCCAAGATCCAATCATAATAGAGACCTTTGAATCAATCCACAATAACCAAACGATTGTTCTCTATTTTTTAATGTTTTTATTTTAAGCCAAAATAGTTTATCATATTATATCTATATGCTTACTCTGTCACTTCTGGCCACACATTACCTTTTCTCATGATGCCATCAATACAAGATCTATCTTCTTCGAAGACAATCACCATTTCTATCCCGAGTATCTGTTCCAAGTCGTCTATGTCATTATCTAACCCATAACAACACACACCACTTTGATTCTAAGGTCATTCTCAAGCCACCACTACCTTGAGCTTGAGGGAGCATATAAAAGGATCTAGATGATCCATATAGTCACAGTAGATGTTATGAGTATATTCTTAGGGTAATATATCTGTATCAAACTGTGTACATCATTTCTATGAGAATCAATACAACTTGTTCCAATCCTAAACTCTCATCATTATCATTATAATAAAATGTGCTAACTTTTTTTAAAAAATGTACGGTTTCTTATTTTGCAATATTAACAGAATATATAGTTGAATCATTTTTCAATAAACATAAATGTGCTAAAAACAGGTTATAGCGTTTAATGATTATTCCCCCCCCCCCC
>OVAP01001567.1:0-11553 GCA_900406295.1 Aurinia saxatilis | reverse complement strand
CCCCCCCCCCCCCACACAAACTATTCAGTTCAAATGTTCCACGTAATTTGCTATTACATTATTTAACTAACATACAAATCAAATTTAGTAATTAGAATGTTCTGCCCTAATTTGAGTTAGGTTGCAATAGACCTCGCTTTGAGGAGAGGTCTAATTAATAGGCAACAAAAAAAGAAGAATTATTAGGACATTACTTTCAATAATATCCTTTCAGTGTAGTGGTACATACGATTTTGTAGGGCATCCGGGTCAACATTTTGAACCTTTATAGATACACCTTTGCTTCATCTCCCATCCTTCAACCGTTTGCGCCCTTAGACAAAGATTCATCAACCTCCATTCCCTCTTTCTTTGCATTAATCTTTACAATTCTGCTTTCTTTCTCATGTATGTCTTCTCTTTCTTCTCATACTTCTTCTATGTTATTCTCTATCAAGATTTTCACAATCTCTTTTAAAGTTTCTTAACAACTAAACTTTAAACCTTTAATTTAGCATATCGTAGATCCACTTATAACTTATTACTCATAAATGGTTAAAGATTTTATTTTTGAATCATGAATCATTACAAAAAATGATTTTGTTTTTCAATGTTCCTATTTTGATTTATCGTTATCCTAATTTGTTTATTGATTTGTATTGTAGAAAAATGCAGCTTGGACGTAGATTAATAAAGAAATTAACAGGAGCTCAAAATAACCAGAACAATAAAAGATTACACCAATTAGAAAAATCTCAAACCAATGTTATTTTCAAGTATGTGAAGAAGATTCCTTAAATTTCTGAAACTGAAGAGGCTGAGGCGTTTGAAGATGAGATAAATAAGGAAGTCGAAGAACTCGTTACAACTAAAAAAATATGTAGATAAGAAGAGTAAAGGACTTGCTGAAGATGATGCCAAATGTATGAAAGAGAATAGGAACAATTTGAGATTAAAATTTGGAAAAACATGAGGAAGTTGATCATTCTAAATGTATTCATGAGAATTTTGATATGGATGATTGGAAATTGGGGGGGGGGGGGGGGGGNNNNATGAACAGAGAATGAGGGATATTTTAGTTGAGAAAGGTCCACCAACAAGACTGCAAGCTCGTTATTCTTTTCCAAAAGATGGTAGTGGAAGATTTTTCACTTAGTCATCTTATAAGAGAAAGATGAGCAATGGAGAGAAACAAGACTGGAGATGATTAGTTTAATCAAAAGGTAAAGATAAAATCTTTTACCTTTTCTGTAAAGTATTCATTCAAGAAAAAATCCTCCTTTATTGGCAACTATTGGGGGTTTGATTATGTCATGAAGGAACACATTCGTCGGATTAACAATACAAGAAAACATGGATGTTTCCACGGAATTTCCAACCACAAAATTCTGTTGGTAATTCGTGATGGATTACAAACTAAATTCCAACAGAATTGCAACAAAAAAAAAATCATCGCAACTCGGTTGATAATTTCCAACGGGCCAAAAGTTTGTCGGAAATCGGTTGGAAAAAGCGGTGGCAAATCTGTTGGAATATAAGTCGTTGCAAATCGGTTTCAAATGATGTGAAAATTCCATTGGAATTCATTTTCCTCGGAATACCGTCGCAAAGTGGTCATTTTTAGCCGTTAATAAAGTCGTTTATAGCCGTTTGAATTCTTTTTAAAACGGTTGGAAATCAGTTGGAAATAGGCCCGATCGATCAATCACTTGAAGCGAACCTTGTAGTTGAATTCACCGTAGATGTAGATGATGTCATGTTTGAGAATTCAGAGGACGAACCTGAAGAGTTTGATGAAGAATCATATTCAACATCGTCAGACTACTCATTATCAGATTTCGAGTAGTGTCCTTCTTTCGAACTTATGTTGGAGTATGGGAAATTTAGGTACACGGGTGATTTTAAAAACTAAATTAGGTATTATGTGGTTTTAAAAAGATAATTTGAGAAATGGGTGGTTTTTGGTTTCTTTATTTTCTTAACGAAAAATCAGCCTACAATTAGGTAAATAGTTAGTGTTTGTTAAGTATTGTGAGAAACTTGTTTTTCTTTTAATTTAAAAAAATTCCCATTGATTTAATAAGAAATATTTTTTTATTAAATATATTTTTTTAAAATTCCAACGTCGTTGTTACGATATCAAAAACATAATTTTTTTTTTATCATGGTGGATGGTGTATGGTCATGGTGAGTGGTGCATGGTGTATAATAGATAGTGTATTGTCATGTGGATGCTAGTTGTGGATGGTGTATGATCGTGGTGTACGGTGTATGCTAGTGGTAGATTGATGCGGGCACGAAATCACTCCAATGCTCAGAGATCACAAGGTTGTCAAAGTTGACAAGCAATGCATGCGGAAGTGGAAAAAAAGTTGAGATGGAAAGGGATAGAGGGGTGATTGAATCACTTAATCAATAAATGAATAAGGTTTCTTGAATCACTCAAACAAACAGATCCGTGGCTTCAAGAGAATAGAAGTGAATCGCTCACTTAAACTCTAATGAGATGAAATGAAGTTTGCCACTCTAAGGTGTGGAAAACCCTTGAGATAAGAGCACGAATAAAAGCCTTAGTGAATCACACACAAAGACAGAGATTCAACGTTTTCTAAGCTATGGAATCCACCAATAACTTAGCAAAACAAAAAGAAGCGATCAAGATCTTCAAAGAGTAAACACTCGGTTTTTATTTCAATTCAAAAGGTCTTTCTTACAATGAATCAAGACTGAGCTTTTATAGGCTCGAAATACAGCTTCTCTAAAGTCTAAAACAAGAAAGAAAAACATAAAATTGAATAAAAACTAGCCGTTGGAAATTGATGAGAAAATTGGTCCAAATAAGGCAAGTTGACAATCTTTGAGTCTTGAAAGCTTTGGTTGGAATAAGTGCAACCTTGGGACGTCTAGATGCACTGAATATGACTTTAAAACACAGTAGTAATCTTCAGAAAAGAGTCGTTGCAGATTGATCTTCTTTGGTTCCAAAAACGGTAAGTAATGGCTATGTAGGTTCTCATGTGGTAAGGTGTACCAAGACTCGTGTGGTAAAGCTTCTTTCTGGTCTAGAGGATATCCTGGTTACAAATGGAAGTATGGGAATGTGACTTCAAAAGGTAAAAGAAAACTTTCCTTATGTAGCTCCAAGTAGCTTCGCGAAAAGGGTTCCAAGGGTGGCTTGGATCCGAGTCTTCTCCTGGGTGGTTCTCCTTCAGCTGAGTCTTCTTGATGGATTGAATGAGTGTGTGGAATCATTAATATGATGGGCTCTTCGTGGATGGTTTGTGATCCAACAAAAAAAAGTCTATAAGTCTTCTTGTGCTACCGTCTGTGCCAGTATCGATATCTGAGGTAGCTCAGGTTGCATGTCTTTTTGGCCAATACCTAAAATGTCTTCTTCATTCTCTCCCATATGATGAATGTTTATGCTCATGAATCTCGTCGGTGGTAGATTTAGGACAAAAGGCTTATGATGTACTTCTCGTGTTAATCCTTGAGGTAGCTCAACTGCCAGTTGTTGTTGATAATATGGATCAGCTTCTTGCGCCACTTCTTGTGTTTGATTCTGTGGGATGATCTCATCATGGATGGTGTATGGTTGTGGTGCATGATGTATGATCGTGGTGTATGGTGAATGCTCATGGTGGACGGTGGATAGTGTATGTATAGTTATGTGTGGTGGATATTAGTCGTGGATAGTGTATGGTCTTGGTCTATAAAAAAAACTCAATTTTCCATCAATTTTGTATCTTAAACACCGTAGAGAATGATCTGAGTTTTTAAAAAATTACTAATCAATATTAAACATATTAAATTTACAATTAATAAACATCATAAATTAATTTAATTTGTTAAAAACCAATACTTTAATGATTTGGTTTAATTTTGTAAAGGTACTTGAAATAAAGGTTAGAAAATATATTAATATTATACATGCGAAAACCACCCATTTAGCAAAGATTTTTAAAACTACCAATTTAGCAAATTTATGTTTTAAAAAGTATATGTTCACCCAATTTTTTCTAATTTAATTTTAGAATGTGTGTTAGTTTAATTTATTGTTTAATAAAATTTGGATTTAACATACTTTTTTTTATTTTAATAAAATTCATATTCAGCATCTTGACTTAAAAAAAAAATTCATATTCGACATTTTGATTTTTTTCATAAAACATATTTCTAAATTCGTTGAAAATCCGTTGGAAATTTATTAACGATTTCCAACGGACTGAATATTTTATTATAAAAACAAAAATTTGGTTGGAAATCCGTTCAAATATTATCAAGGAATTTCGGAGGGAAGGCAAAAAAAATTCCCACCTCCTTTTCAGAAAATGGCGCGTTCTGAATTTCTCCAAAAGTCGTAGCGGCAGATTAATTTTGTTTTTCGACGAAATTTCAATGGATTTAGATATTCCAACCGATTTACAACCGGTTTCTCCGTTAAAAATATTCTGTAAACAACTCTCTGTCTCTCTCTCTCTGTTGGAAATATTCTATGGTTAGAACGTAAGTAGGAACTTTGTTTTTTTTTTTTTTTTTTTTATAAATTTAGTTTTGTAATTTTCTGGTGAGCATTTTTACATTTTAAAAAATGTATTTATTTTTTCTTTAAATCACTGGTAGATTAATTATATAATTAGTTAGACACTGAAATAAATCAAATATTTTTTACATATATTATCTTTTAAGGCACTCAATGTACGAGAATTTCCGTGGTTCGGCGATCGGTTCCGCGTGCTCCAACCAGATGCATAGCAATGAGGTCTCGCCGAGTGGCACACCGAATATGATATCCTAGTCCCAAAGTTCAATTCCTCAGAATCTGACGGTGGAACAGCTTGTGCAACGTGGTGGCCGAGATCGCATAACAAAACTCCACCCGACATGCGAAGGCTATGCAACATGGTAAGTTTTGTGAATATTGATTATTATTATTTATTTTTTGTGTGTATTAATATCAATTATTTTTTCTTTGTAGGTTTGGGTTAAGAAATGGCATAACCAAGTCTTTTCAGAAGATGTTGTATTCACTACTCTGCAGTGGGTATCCAACATGGTCGAAGATGCCATCCGAGGAAAAATAAATGTGGTTCCGCACTTTCACGGTAAATAGTTCACAAACAATTTAAATAAGTAATTTATATATATAACTAATGTTACTTTTTGAATCTTATAGCAAGAGTTTAATTGGGATTATCAACATACGGCACTCGTTAGGACGATGTTTAACGATATGGCGGCAATATCATACAAACCATATGATTTATTGGAAGAAAAAGTGGCTAGCCGATGAGAAGCCCAAAGGACTAGATAGTGAAGCTTGGAAGCAGCTGACGGAATATTGGGCACAACCAAAAACAAAAGAGACTTCAATGATAAACTCCATGAACTGGAGAATGAATCCTAATGGGACTCATAACTCGGGCGCGACGGGCTTCTTAGCTTGTGAAATGGACATGGTAAGTTTATAAGATTATAATTTGTCTCGTTTTTTATTTTATTTTCGAATAGATATTTGTAACAATTGTTTTACAGACAATTAAAGTTGGAGGTGTGCGTCCCAGTTACGTCAAAGTAATTGAGGTGACCCACACCAATAAAAGAATTGGCCGGATCGACTACTCGGTAATTTCTTGTGTCATCAAGCGATTGAAGAAAAAGAAAGCATACAAACTCACCCAACTCACACAATCTCAAGGATCGTCATCTTCCAACAGTTTGGAGGTATTTGGGGAAGAGATTAACCAAATTGTCCTCGATGTAAGTTTTCTCTTCTAGTAAAATATAATTTTTAATGTTTTGCATACTTATTGTTAATTACTTTTTTTTTGTTTCTAGGAAATCCCCCTACACAAGGGTCGTCGTGTCGGATTAGGAAACATTGTCTCTTGTGACAGTTCGAGTTCTTCTGCATTTCTGCGTGATCTAGAGCTCAGCCGAGAAGTCCAGACATTAAAGATAGCTCTCGAGAAAAAGACCGTCAGGGTTGATGAATTGAAGCAAAAACACGGAGAAACCGAAACGATGCTCAATCGACTCCTTGCTTGCCTAAGATCCAAATTCCCGGATGAAACCTTTTAGACGGATCAGTTTATTTATAATATTTTTACAATTAATGTCTTTCTTGGATCATATTATGTATTTTTGGATTAATTTATTATAAATTTTGGATTATTTTGTTAATAATTTTGGATTTTAATTAAAATTTGGGTATTAATTAAATCAAAAGAATTTGTTTTCTTCTAAATATCTTTTTCGTTGGAAATCAATTGAAATAGTTTTCCAACCGATTTCCAACAAAGTTTAGAGGTCGTTAGAAATCCGTTGAAAAATACTTCAATCAATTTTCAGTGGAACATCTTTCAACGGAATATCAACGGTCCACATATCAACGGATACTCGATCGGAAATCCGTCGGAAATGAACCATTGCAACTCTATTGTTTTTACGATGGTTTTCCAATGGTGATTTACAACAGAATTTACAACGGAATAAGGCCGTTGATAATCCGTTGAAAATATCGAACGAAATTTCAACTGATGTTACATTTTGCGAAGACCTGAGGCCAACAGACAAATAGGTTATAACTCTGTTGGAAAGACCTCTTCCAACGGATTTCCAACGGATTTTCCATAGGAAACAACTATGTTTTCTTGTAGTGTAAACATGGTGAAACTCATTACCATTTCATAAGATTCAAAATGAGTTGATAGAATTGCTTGCTATAATGACGTTAAGATGTGATCTTAAAGAAGATTCAAGATGCAAAATATTATTCAGTAATTCTAGATTTCATTCTTGATGTAAGCCGTAAAGAGCATATCACCTTTCTAATTTGATGTGTGGATGTTTCGATGAATACACCAAAGATTGAGTAGTTCTTATTTATCTTCTTGGAAATCAAAGACAAAGGGAGGGGGGGGGGGATNGGGGGGGGGGGGGGGGGGGATGTTTAACACTCTTCAAGATATTATGTTGATCTTATGTTGAATATTCAAGATATTAGAGGTCAAGGTTCTGACAACAGGAAAAATATGAAAAGAAAGCATAAAGGATTTCAGAAAAGATTGTGTGATAACATTCTATGTTGATGCCATAGTCTCACTCTTGCACTTTGTGACATGGCTTCCTCATCCGAGAAGGTTTTTCATTGTTTAGCATCGTTCAACGTATATACTACTTATTCTCATCGTCAATAACCAATTGAGATGTGCTTAGAGAGAGGGTAAATGGCATTATTACACTTAAACCATTATCACAAAACCACGGGAAAAGTCCCATTGAGAGTGTTAAGCCAATAAGATTTCAAAATTTATAGATACGAACGGCTTTGAAATACTTGAAAAACACATTAACAATCCAAGAAATCGTAGTGAGGCCGAGTCTCATGCAAAGTGAAAAACATGGAATATGAGGGTTTGTATACTCGTTTGCAGTGGTAAGCCGGTATGAGTTGCTTTCGGTTGTCAATATAGTAAGCAAAACCTTATAGTCCGAGTATGTGGATCTTGAGGCTGCTATTTCTCAGTTAGGAAGGCTTGTCAGTTATTTGAAGGACTATGTAGAGACTGGATTTAAGAAAGCAAAAGCTGCAGCCACGAAAATTGCCAGTGAAATGGAGATTGAACCACAATTTCTAAAACCGAAGCGCTTGATGAAAAAGGGACTTTGATGGCGTTGTTGAGAAAGTTGATGAAAGTGATACTTTAACAGCATAATAAAATTTTAGAATCTATTACTTCTTTAACATATTGGATCAAACTATAATGACTATTAAGGTAGGATTTCGAGCAATTTCAGTCGTATGAAAAAACTCTTCTTTATATGTTTGTTCAATGTGAAGATCTAGAGTCGACACAAGATATGAGGTGATGAAATCTTGTACCAAACTTGAAGCTTCTCTAAAGCAGCATGATGGGCCTTTAAATATAAACAGAGAAGATCTATGTACAAAACTTAAAATTTTAAGAAAATGGTTGCCAGAAGAAATTATAAAGGCTATCGAGGCGCTGGATTTTTTCAAAAGAATAGATGAATGTTATCCAGACTCATGGATTGCTTCTCGTATATTACTAAATATTATGATTTTAGTTGCTTCTGAATAATTTTTTCAAAGTTAAAGATAATAAAAAATTATCTTCGTTCAACTATATCTCAAGAAAGATTGAATGACTTGAAGATGATATCAATATAGCAAGATTTGGTTGAACATTTAGATTATTTAAAGTTGATGAACGACTTTGTAAGAAAGAAATTAAAGCAAGAAGGATTATTTTTCATAAGTAATATATTGATGTCTTTTGTAATTCATGTTTTTCTAGATAGACTGTCATTGATATTTTTCAGTTTTAACTATATTTCATAAAAATAAAAATAAAAAAACTATAAGTTAAGAGACGTAACTTTCTTAGTTTTGTTTAGGTGTTAAGGAAAATGATGTTGAAATATTTGGTGGAAGAGAGAGAAGATAATGTGGAGTATAAAGTAGGGTGTTGATCAAATCAACCATTGTACATACAATGTGAAAGGGAGAACGCAAAAATGGTGTGTTAAGAGCGTGCAAAACGGGTTAATCCGCTTTCACTATTTACATTCTCATTCAAGGTTTTGTTGGGTCAAAAATTTAGAATAAAAACTAATCCCATAAGGCTTTTGTTGTTTTCAAAATTTGATTAAATTTGAATGAGAAATGAGTGAATTGGGCCAAATTGGTTGGCTATTTTGAGGAGTAAGTGAAGTGTGGGAAACATAAAAGGTCCTACATCTAGAGTTTGGAAATGGACTCACTTTTATAAATATAAGTATGTCCATATACATGTTCAACAATAACACCCATGGTGTGCATAGGAGAGGATGATTCAACCCACACGCACACCGCTGCCGTCGTCAAATATCGAGCCGGGCCGGGCGCGGGTCGTAGGCCTTGGGCTCTTGGGAATGTCTCGCCTCGCCAAAATCATTCTTTTTGGGCCAAGCCACAAAACATTTATGTGTCGGCCTGGTTTAAATTTAATTTGGTTTATGACTAAAATTAATTTTGAATTCAGTCTTATCCAGTTACGCACGTTAGAGAAATTTGCTCAACAAAACGCAACTTGCTCAACCACGACTTAGATTAAACTGAACGAGATTTGAGGAACTGTTCAAGCACGTTCTCCTCTCTTAACTTATCCTCTTCTCCTATACTGCTACGTATATTTGTTACACATCAAAGATGAAACCTTGGATTCAAGGATTTCAAAATCGAGGTTGAAAAGCAACTCGGGAAAACTATAAAGATAGTTATAAGCGATAGAGGAGGCGAGTATGATAGACCATTCAATGCTTTCTGTAAAGAACATGAAATTAATCATCAAACAACTGGTCCTTATTCACCATAATCTAACGGAGTTGCGGAACGAAAAAACCGAACTCTTAAAGAGATGATGAATGCTATGTTACAGGATTCTGGGTTACCCCAGAACATGTGGGGGATGATTTGCTTGCCGCAAACTATATCCTGAACAAAATACCACACAAAGTCACAGGAAAAACACTGTATGAATTATGGCCAGGTAAAGTACCCTCGTACAAATACCTCAAAGTGTGGGGGTGTCTGGCAAAAATTGCAGTACCACCTCCTAAAAAGATCACAATTGGACCAAAGACAGTGGATTGCATTTTCATCGGATATGCACCCAATAGTAGTGCATATCGATTTCTGGTACATAAATCTGAGATATATGATATTCATGAAAACACTATCACGGAGTCAAGAAACACGTCCTTTTTTAACACATTTTTCCGTGTAAAGATAAACAAATTTTAAAAGGTCTCGTGAAGATGATGAGATCAACTCATAAAGCGAGTCAATCAATGCTGACACTCTAGTAAGAGATATAGAAGATGAACCGAGACGCAGCAAGCGAGCTCGAAAGAAAACATCTTTTAGCAAAGATTTCATCATGGCATTTCTAGTAGAAAATGAGCCAAAAACCTTCACAGAAGCCATGACTACACCAAATGCTCTTGCTTGGAAAGATGCAGTCAATAGTGATATTGGTACCATTATGCAAAATCATACATGGGAGATAACCGATCTACCACCAGGGTTCAAGGCACTATGGTGTAAAGGGATATTCAAACGAAAAATGAACACAAATGGCTCTGTAGACAAACACAAAGCTAGGTTAGTGGTGCAAAGATTCCGAAAAAAGAGGGTCTCGGTTTCTTCGATACTTACTCTCTGGTAACAAGAATCAATTCAATCAGAATGCTAATCAGCATTTCTGCATTAGGAGGTCTAGAGATCCATCAAATGGATGTACAAACTGATTTTCTAAATGGAGATTTAGAAGAAGAGATTTACATGAAACAACATGAGGGTTACGTTGTTCCTGGAAAGGAAGACAAAGTATGTCGATTAGTAAAGTCACTTTATGGGCTCAAACAAGCTCCTAAACAATGGCATGAAAAATTTGACAACACAATGATGTTAGATGGATTCCACATAAATGAATGTGATAAATGCATATACTACAAAATTACCAACAATGGGTACATTTTGCTCTGTTTAAATGTAGATGATATGCTCACTATTGGAAGTAATAAATACATAGTTAATCGAACAAAGAATATGCTCAAAGGAAAATTTGACATGAAAGACATGTGATTAGCATAGGTCATCCTCGGGATTCAAATAATTACTACCTCTGAGGGGATTACTCTAACTCAATCCCATTATGCTGGAAAATACTAGTGAGATTTAAGATCTACTCTATTGGCACTGCAAAAACACATGTAGGTCCTCATATTCATTTAACTAAGAACTCAGGTGAAGCAGTGTCACAAATCGAGTACGACGTGTGATCGGAAGCCTATTGTATCTAACTAAATAGTTCAGTACTCTAGTTATGTCTTTCCAGTGTTTATGACATGGATTGCTCGTGTATCGACTTAGTACATTAACTGCATGTGCTAAATATGAAAGGATATAGCGATGGTAATTGAATATCTGATTCTAAAAACTTGAAATCCACTAGTGGATATATCTTTGCGCTCGGCGGTGCAGCTGTATCTTAGAAATCTTCCAAACAAACGGTTTTGGTCAGATCCATAATGGAGACTGATTTCATAGCTTTAGGTAAAGCAGCCGAAGAAGCAGAGTGGCCTCGTAATTTTTTTGGAAGATATCCCGATGTGGGAGAAGCCAGTGCCGACATTACGTGTACACTGTGATAGTCAATCAGTTATAGCTAGGGCACTGAACACTTTGTATAATGGTAAATTGCAGCACATTAGAGTGCAACACAAAACAATTATAAAACTTATCTTAAATGGTGTAATCACAGTCGATTACATCAAATCAGCTGACAACCTTGCGAATCCATTTACTAAAGGTTTGTCACGGGATATTATTTCAAATTCATCAAAAGGAATCACTACAAGAAAACAGGGAAATTATGACTACATGAATAGTTGGTAAAGAGACGCAAAATCGTGAAATTATGACTACATTGCGACCGAAGCAAAAAGTCACTTTGAGATCGTCGGAAAAAAAAGTTGGTCGCAAAAGCGTTGTAAAATGAAGACGAA
>OVAP01001566.1:0-23161 GCA_900406295.1 Aurinia saxatilis | reverse complement strand
CATGGATTTTGAATTTTCACCGTTTTACCACCCTCTTTCATTTCCGATTTTAAACCCCACCACGTTAAATTCCAAACTATTTTCAAACCAGTAAACACTTTCTAGAGTGAGGCCTTTTCTGAAAATGTTTTATGTGTAAAAGCTCGTAAGATTATAGCGACAAGTCTTTTTCTTCCATTAGCATTAGTCTCATTGGCTAATCTAGGATGCTGGGATTTGTACACTTTGACTTGAGTTGATTTCTTTTAGAATTTGCCTATGAAGGTTTAGGTAGTAATAGAACGGAATAAGTTTGGGGGAGTAGAATAGAGAGTTGGAATTTGGAGTTGGAATTTGGAGTTGGAATTGGGAGTAAACGAAAGGAATGTGGTTGGAAAGGTATAATAGATAATTGCCCAGAAGAACTCGTAGTTTAGAATCACTCTTTTAGCACTNAAAAAAACGAAAAATTACTGTTTCATTAGCTAAGGAGTCGTTAGAAATTTTATATATTAAGAGTTCTCTAGGATGTATTAAGTTGGAGGAGAAGATGAGGATTGGGGTGAGTTAGTGATGAGTTGAACTTTCAAGAATTGGGAATGGGTAGATGGAAGAAATTGCTTGTATGCATCGATTGCTCTTTTCTTTCACTTGTGTTTGCATAATGATAACATTCCGCTTTCTTGAGAGTTAGTCACCGATTGAAATTTTGAAACACTTAACCACCCACATATGAACTTTTCCCTCTTTGAACTAAATGTTGTGAACAATTGTCCATTTTTGAGACCGCGCTTATTGTTTAATTGAATGTAGAGGGAAGGTGAATAGGAATCGAGTGGGATCATTAGCATTGGGCTTAAAGAAAAAAATTGGAACAGATTGGGATGTTTTGAGATTGAATAGGTAAAGGTTTTGCATGTCAAAGATTAGCGTTAATTCGAATATGTCCTTTGAACTTAGAATGCATGCTTTCTAGCTTTGAGTCCCCATTTTCAAACCTTTCTCTCTTCTTCAACCTTTGTTGTTTGCTTGTGGACAAGCAAAGGTTAAATTTGGGGGAATTGATATATTGTGTTTTTAACTTGTTCTAACCCTGTTTCCAACTGTTTTTCGAGTCTTTTAGTGTCGTTTTAGAGTCTTAACAGAAGCAAAACACGTGGAGTATAGATTTGAGCTTCAAGGTGGAGTTGTGAGATAAAAGGTGAAGAATTCATGAAGAAGGAAGCATGGATCGATCGATCCACACGTGATCGATCGATCCATGACCACTCAAGACCCACGAGTCATGCATGGATCGACCTGAAGATAAGGACCAATCGATTGGGATATGGATCGATCGATCTATGCATGGATCGATCGATTGGGACATGGATCGATCGATCTATGCATGGATCGATCGATCCATGATCACACCACACCTACGAACCACCAATGGATCGACCAACAAGCAAAGGACCGATCGATTCATGCATGGATCAATCGATCCGTCTCCGCGAGCATCATTTTTGGAAACCCAAATCAGATCAATCATTACCATATTTGGGAAGATCACACACGTTTTTGCTCCCCTATATAAAGGTTTTGAGCCCCAAAAACCCTAAAGGACACGTTTTTCCTTTCATCTCTTAGATAAAAACACTTTTGTTTTCATTGTTTTCTTCAATTTTGCTTCATTGTTCTTGAGGATTCATTGAGGGGGCTTGCATCTTCTCTTCATTCTCATCCTTTGATACTGCTGAGAAGTGTTCTTAAACCCCTGTAGTTCTTAAATTTCGTTTTTATATATTGAGTATTACTCAGTTCTTAAGTTTTGATATATGTCTCTCTATTTACATTGCTTTATTGTCTTCATAATGATGTGTGAGTAGTTAGGTTGTTAGATTTAGGGGAACCATGGTTAGATATGTTTTTAGCTGGATGAAAATAGGTTAGTCATTAGATTAGCTTCCTCCTTGTGGTGCCTTAAGGCCTAGACTAGTTTGATCTCCTAGTTTATGATCATAAGAACTCCTATTAGACGAAAGTGTAATAGGTTTCTTGACAGCCCATTTAGGAGAGCAAAATGTCCTTAGCCAACGAGAGTTGATGCTAAGGCATTTTGTGAACTTATTAAACCAGTGCTAGAAATGTTCTCCTGCTTAGTTAAACCCAAATGAGAGTTTAGGTGTTTACTTTGCTAAGAGAAGTAATTGGTACCACGAAAGTGGACTAATTTATAACTTTGTCATCCATTTAATTCTTTTGTCTGTCATTGATGTACCCTAAGTCTAGCATTTTTATCCCCATTGAATTTAAACAAGTAGTAATTTAGTAAAACCGACCAAAAACCCATTTATATTGGTTTAGCTTAATAAGAAAGTTCAGTAAGACATAGTGTAGCAGCTGGAACTTGTGGAATCGATCCTTAACAACTGCATCGACATTGTAGTTGTTGAGGTCTTAATTAGTAAAAAACACAACTTATTAGAATGGTTCCTAGGAAGAGATTCACCTAGATCATGGGCTAGCCTAAGCACATCATCATCCGCGCCGGAAGAATAGACGCAGCTCACTGGATCATCTGACCCAATGAAGCCCGCGTCAGCTGAGCTCGGATTAGCCCCGTGAGCTACATCACGCAAGCACCCACCGGAGACGAAGCCCGCGCTGGGTGGATAAGCTTGAACCCCACGATCTTAATTATGTTGGGACCCACTGAAGACGAAGCCCGCGCCGGTCGGGTGAGTTTGAACCCCGCGAGCTACATCATGCCGGGACCCAGGAGGAACGAAGCCCGCGTGATACATGGAGCCTTCTTCTACGCGAGCTACGTCGTGCTGGGACCCACGAGGGACGAAGCCCGCGCGAGACATGGGGCCTTCTTCCATGCGAGCTATGTCATGCCGGGACCCGCGAGGGATGAAGCCCGCGCGAGAAATGGAGCCTTCTTCCTGGCGAGCTATGTCCGGCCGGGACCCACTAGGGGCGAAGCCCGCGCCGGTCAGACAGGGATGATCCCCACGGGCTACGCTCGATCGGGACACACGAGAGACGTAGCCCGCGTTAGCCAAGGAAGGATGAACCCCGCGAGCTACATCATTCCGGGACCCACAAACGAAGCTCTCCTCCATCGCACCATCATGAAGACCGAAATGCTAGGGGATCCACGCAACCCAAGTCCTCGTCGAGGCCCGTAGAACTATCCTCTTCTCTTCCGCAACTCAAGTGACGGACCACACGAGCCGAGCCCGCCGCACAGAATTTCTTATGTTTTTTCCCTCAGATTGTGGCATGTTTCTTCCTTTCCAACCACTCACCAAGGTTTATATCGTCCTCCACTCCACTCATCTTTAAAATTCCTAAATTTCTCTAAGGATGAAAAGAAGAAAGAAGGGAGATTGGATGAGTAGATGGTGAGGGAAGAAGATAGTGGAGAAACATGGGGGAAAGGGTAGGGTCAATTGAATAGTGTTCTCAACCTATAACACTTCACTACACAGTTTCTAAGCTTAAGAAGATCCAACGCCACAAACGCCTGAAGTTTCAGCCATTCATCCAAACAAGACAATTTCTACAAGTTTCTACTAGGGTTAAAATCCTAAAAACTATCATGTCACATCAAGAAGAAAGCGCAGAACAGGAGAGAGAACAGAGAGTTACCTGAAAATCTCTGGAAAACGTCTGAACTTCAGGAATGCTTGCTTTGGAGAGGAATGATGAGGAGACTTCTCTTATATAGAAGATTTTGGAGGGAAATCCCTAATATTCATCTCGATCGACACGTCAGGGCAACCTTCAGATTTCATATACCATGACACGCATGGCCCACATCTGGGATAGCACCCCGTCAAAGGACAACGCCTCAGTAACCATGCCATCTCAACGGTGTGTGATCAATAACAAAGCATCAATCTTCAGTCTTCTGGCTATACTCTAACTCTCCATAGCCAACAAAGTAATAGAGACTTGGGGGGCTAACTGTAGGGGTCGGATTCCACCCCCGAAGATTGATAGCATGAAACGGCTCAGTGTTTGCCGTAAAACACTACTACGGCCCACGAGTTGGTCATATGTCCACACCGTCGAACATTACAGTCATGGACTATCGATTGGTAACGACACAATCAAGCACGGATCACCAAGGGTCCCACGACCGACAATGCATATAACAAGACATGGATCGAACTTGGCTCGCGGAGAAAGCTCTTAGGCTTGTCCCGTGAGCCAAGTGACGAACAAGGCCCGCGGATAAGCTCGCGCAGACACCCCGCGGGCTACACGATTGGCACGGCCCGCGGACCACGGTCGTTGACTATCCCATGGGCCATGCAAGGTACTTAGCTCGCGGGACAAGTCCTTCGGTTTGTTCGTGGGCCGAACTTTCTATAAACTCACACGACGAACCATCAAGCCTATTCTATGGACATTTGGTTGGTGGGTCCCGGTCAAAACCTCACCAAGCAATGTGCTAGCTAAGTTTCACAGTGGGTCCCGACAGACTTCACCAAGCAATGTGCTAGCTAAGTCTCATTGTGGGTCCCAAATCTTCTTAGACAAACCAATTCGATCTTCCTATGATCAATTGAACGCCGGACATGAGATAGACCCGCAAAAGGATCGAACGAAGACATCGAGATAATCGTCCGTGGGCCAAGTCTGGACCATGGCCTGCAGGACAAGACCATGGCCTATACCCCCAAGCTACGTCATCACTGTGGCCCGCGGGGTGAACTTAGCAACATAGCTCGCGGGCTACACTCTTGTCGTGGCCCACAAGCTACACCATAACCATGTCCCGTGGGCTACATGCTCAACATGGCCCGCGGGGTGAACTTAGCAACATAGCTCGTGGGCTTCACTCTTGCCGTGGCCCGTGAGCTACACCATTACTATGACCCGCGGGCTACATTCTCAACGTGGCCCGCGGGGTGGACTTAGCAACATAGCTCGCGGGCTACGCTCTTGCCGTGGCCCACGAGCTACACCCTTGCCATGGTCCGCGGGCTACATGCTTAAATGTGGCCCGCAGGATGAGCTTAGCAACGTAGCTCGCGGGCTACACTCTTGCCGTGACCCGCGAGCTACACCCTTGCCATGGCCTGCGGGCTTCATGTTCAATATGGCCCGCGGACTAAGTCTCAGGCATGGCCCACGATATTTCTCACATTTCAATCCGCGAGCTAAGTATCAAGTAAGGCCCGCAAGATTGTTCACATCCAGTCCGCGAGCCGACTTAGCTCGTCTAGCAACATCGCATCCCGTGGGTCCGTCGCATTGCTTAGTTTCATCCCGAACTAAGGACCCACGATGAACATTTCATCAAACGATCATCGTGATCACACTCTTTTTCCCTTGGTAAAGTTTTCCCATGTGTTTTTTTCCAAGGTTTTCAATAAGGTGATCATCAGAACACATACAACTTACGAGATTATCTCAACAATCTNGAGGTGATCATCAAAACACATTCGACTCACGAGATTATCTCAACAATCTCGTGGGCCCAGAAATACTTATAACTAGCCAAATAGTCCAGTTTAGTTCCGTGGGCCCATTTCCATCTTCCATCAAGATAAATCCCTAAGGTTTGTTCCGAGCGCCGTCAAGCTAGAAGGTTCGAGAATAGAATCATCGGAGTATCTAAGGAGAAAGGAAACTATCCCGAAGACTGCTGGAAGAATGGAAGGTGGCCCACAAAAGAGCTTGGGCTCCAAGGCGGTTAGTTATAGTATATATAGGATCTAAGGTCGTAGGTCTTAGATCATCTTCTTCTCTCTCGAATAGTTTAGGTCTGAACAGCTTGTATTCGAAAATTCTCTTTGCTATCAATAAAACGACCATACTTCTCTGTCCTTGTTCTTTGTCTTTCTCTTTAACTTTCTGAGCGGTTCACACTAGAGAGTCGACGATCCCTTAAAAGATCTATTAGACAAGTTTTTGGTTGTGTGTGAATTCCTGCCCACACATTCACAAGAAATTTCGTGAATAATATCAGATAAGGACCGTTGCATTTGAGGAGATATCAGGAGTTGTTGCAGATAATCACATAAGATACAAAAGATTCAGAGGACACGTTTTTGGATACGACGGATTGATTAAAATAATGTTGATCGATCGACCAGGAGTGATAAGCACAAATATTTTGATCTTTATCCAAATCTTCTTCATGATTTGTTTAAACTTCCTGGACTCTCTGCAGTATAAATACAGAAGCCTCGGCCAGAGAGAATACCATGAAACTTCACAAAGCTTCCACGCTAAATAGTTTTCAAGTTTTGTTTTTCATTCTACTTTGATTGTTTCTATCAAGGGAGAAGTTTGTAATCTCTGCAAACCATAGAAGCTCTTTTTGAACCATTTACTCGATTTATATGATTATAGTTACCTTTGTTATTATGTTTATCATCAACATGCTCGAATAGTTTGATAGGTAGGAATAGGGTTTTTCTAGGAGAATTCATGGTTATGGTTAGGTAGATAAGCAATAAGAGTGTATAATGACTAGTTAAAGGCTTACTTTCATATCAGATCTAATATATATCATAGGATAAACCTGCTACTAATACACCACTTAGAGAAAGAGATCCAATACTTGATAGTGAAAGCTTTACTATTTAATAATTTCGTAGAATTTGATTTCTTGCCCTTAATTACTAGATTGGTTGATTGAACAGGCCAAAGCTTCACCTTTCGATTTAGAAAGAGTTAACTAGGATGTTGAAAGGGATGATATTTTACCGCTTTTCGATATGAATTTTTGGTGTGTTTCATGACGAAACTATTTGATTTGAAACATAAACCACTGGATTTCACATTTCTCTGTCTGCAAAATGTTTTTGTGAAAATAATGCATTTTAGGTCACAAATGGGCATTTTCTACCAAATCCAACAAATAAAAAGCATTGTTTTCACAAAAACACTTTACAAACAGAAAAATGTGAAATCCAATGGTTTATGTTTCAAATAAAATAGTTTCTTCCTTAAAAACACCAAAAATCATATCGAAAAAGGTAAAATATCATCCCAATCAGGTACTAAAATGGTGCAAAGACAAACACCTAGTCCTCAAGTGACACTTTTCCCAGTTGAGGACTAGGTGTTTGTCTTTGCACCATTTTAGTACCTGATTGGGATGATATTTTACCTTTTTTATATGATTTTTTGGTGTTTTTAAGGAAGAAACTATTTGATTTGAAACATAAACCACTGTATTTCACATTTTTCTGTTTGTAAAGTGTTTTTGTGAAAACAATGCATTTTAGCTCACAAATGGGCATTTTCTACCAAGTCCAACAAATCAACATCAGAAGTCCAGGCCCAGATGAAGAAGATGTTTATTTTGGATTGAAGTGAGGAGTTAGGACAATCAAGCCATGTGAGTTATCTGTCACATGGACTTGGAATCAAGTCATTAACCCTCATGAGTAAGAAGTTAAGCCCAAATCATTCAAGGTGTATCCAGAAGCCCGCATGAAATGAAGGCCCCATCGACCGGAGGAGAGGCCCACCGATTAATCAAGGCCTATTATCTCAGGGAAGCTTCGAGAACAAAATCAGATAAGGACCGTTGCATTTGGGGGAGATATCATGATATGTAAGAGATAATCACTGAAGATACTGAACTTCAAAAGATGTGTTTTGGATAACAGCCGATCGATTGATATATTGGCGACCGATCGATCAGAGCCGGATAGACACAAATATTTGGATCTCAATCCAAATCTTTTCCTGATTTATCTCGGCCAACAACTCGACTCTGTCCCCTATGAATACAAACAAATGAAGCCAGAGAAAATCATCACCACTCACAAAGCTTCCAGGCATCCAGGCTAAATAGTTTTTCAGTTTCTTATCTTTGTTTCTTCATTTTATTGTTGTTTGATCATTGCTTCCAGGACGAAGTTTGTAATCCCTGCACTTCAGAGAAGCTATTCTGAACCCTCTTTTATAATAAGCAATTTTCATTGTCATCATGTTTACTCTTACTATGTTTGAATAGTCTCTTAGTTAGGAATAAGGTTTTGCTAGGAGGAATCATGGTTTGGAAGATAGGCAATAGGGTTGTATAATGATTAGTTTATAGGCTTACTTTCATATCAGATCTTAATTTAAATCGTGATCCTCTGATGCATTGCCTGGCTTCCTAACGTTTTTAATATTTGAATTCTCTCACGTTTTTATTCTGTTTTAGCACTTTCAAGCATTGATCGATCGACCGCATCATCTGCAATCGATCGAAAGGTGTTCTCATCGGTCGACCTTCACACTGTCGATCGACCAAACCCACAAACCACCTCATTTTGTTGCTTAGCTCAAGTGA
This sequence comes from Aurinia saxatilis, assembly GCA_900406295.1. NCBI lineage: Eukaryota > Viridiplantae > Streptophyta > Magnoliopsida > Brassicales > Brassicaceae > Aurinia > Aurinia saxatilis. The sequence continues at coordinate 14,886 of OVAP01001566.1, read as the reverse complement.
ACTTAGACGTGCTACTGCGTACATTATTCTCCGTGTGGATTCGACCCATAAGTACTATTGCGAGACCTGTGCGCTTGCAGGACATATTTTGGGCGAAAACTAAATCCCCATTAAGTTTTCTGGTGCCTTGCGGGGGAGCAACAATTAACCACTAGCATAAAAATCTAACCCCGGTCTAAGCATTTCATTTTCTCTTTTTCATTTTCATATCTCTTTTTCATTCTTTATTTTTCATTTTATAAATATATATATATATTAATAGTATGCATAATCCTTTTCACACAATTGCAGGATATGATATGCCCGGGAGGACCTTTCAAGTGCGTTCAGCTTTTAAAACTCGAGAGCCGAGGACAGGAGAGTATCCTATCAAGACGCTAGTTGTGGCACTCGTGGAATGAAGTAAGTTCGAGGGTCTAGACTCGGAGCATCCTATGGACAATCTAGACAGTTTTGAAGAAATATGCAGCACCACTCAAGTCGGTGGAATGTCACCTGGAGAACTCAGGTGCCGCCTATTTCCTTTCTCATTAAGGAATAAAGCCCTTCGTTGGCTTCACTCACTCCCAAACGAAACATTCGATGACTGGGAAGAATGCAAAAATGCATTTGTCAACAAATTCTTCTCAAGGTCTCGTTCGAACGTTTTTGGGGACCTGATTCAGAGATTCAAGCAAGGGAGCAATGAAAGATTTCATGAGTCATGGGAGTGACTAGAAGGATACACTAGGGACTGCCCGCATCATGGGTTCAGTAGCGAAAACCTTCTCAGCACATTCTACAGAGGGATTCACATCCGACACCGATGAACACTAGACACTGCCAGTAACGGTGACTTCTCGACGAGGTCAGCAGCATCAGGAGTCGAACTTATTAGGAACATGGCCGCCAATGATTAAAACAACGAACTAGAGTTGGCAGGCCAAAGGGAGGACTCTTACGTGCCAATCAAATAATTCCAGGAGCTCAAAGACAAGCTCGAGTCATTTATCGAAAAACAGGACTCACAAGCAGGGTTCCTACAGAGCTTGGAGTCAAGAAACAAAGGAGGCACGAAAGTCGAACCCACACAGACGAAAACCAAGGTCGATGGAGATCAAGGCTTCCAATCCGATCAGCACAACCTTGGGCCGATCGATCGTAAGCTTGCACCGATCGATCTCTTGAGCAAATCGATCGACTGTGTCACTGCCCAAATAAATGAGGCGACTTTGCACTCTAGCAATTCAAGCAAAGTAAGCCAATTGATCACTTCTTTTTCAGTGAAATACATAAAATGGAAAGGCAGTTAATAAAGCAAGTGGATGAAAATCTCTCGAACCTGATGAAGGAAAGAGAAATCTTGACAACATTACTTACAGACGACCTGATCGCCCTCCAGAGGAAGCTAGCCAAGTCTGGTATAAAAGGGCCCCAGCCACCACAACAAGCAAGAGTTACAAGCACTAACCTTGAGAAACTGTAAATTTTATAAGGAGCCGGAGTATCCCAAGGAAACTGATGAATAGCCTGATCCAATGTCAATGAGCAAAAAGGCCAGATATCATAATGAATACCCAACAACAGCGCAGACAAAGGAGAACACCTCGCAACAGAATGATGAAGTACCTACAGATGTTCCCAGAATCCCTTTCCCAGGTGCACTCAAGAGCAAAAAGAATGAAAAAGAGGAGAAGATATTAAGAGAGGTAATAGACCAGCTCGTCATCAATTTGCCACTTTTAGAAGCATGTAGCATGATACCTTCTTTAAGAAACTATCTGAAGGGATAGTCACAAATAACATTACCATAGAAAGAGGAGTGATGATGATATCCAAGGAGAGCAGCAGAGCACTACAAGATGGAATGCCGGAAAAGTTGGAAGACCCATGAAGTTATGTCTTGTCTTGTACAATCCATGGAGTAACTTTCCCACAATCTCTGTGTGACCTGAGAGCCAGTGTAAACATGATGCCTCACTCAGTAGCCAAATGCCTCGGGATGAGTGACTTCTAGGAAAATAAAATCACACTGGTTCTTGCTAACAGATCCACGAGACAACCAATAAGAATGCTCGAAGATGTTGGGGTATACGTTAAAGGGATGTTCTATACTTACTGATTTGATAATTCTTGATTTTGACACAGAACCAAAGGATCCATTAATTCTTGGAAGCCCGTTCATCGTAGGAGCTCTCATCGACGTAAAGGAAGGGACAATGAACCTCAGAGTAGGAGACATGGTGCTAGACTTCGACGTGAAAAGGAGCCTTAAAACTCGAGGATAGATGGACATGTATATCATGTTAACACTATCAAAGATAAAATATTGCAGATTTATAGGGGTATAAGTGACAATGAATAGGAGGAACACGAAGAGCTCATATCGAAGGAAGTCAACGAACACCACCAAACCATTGAAGAGGGGTTAATCCTCAATCATGAAAAGAATTGGAACAGGATGATTGCTTCGACAGCCCTGTCGTACGAAGGAGACGAATATGACGTTTAACCAGATTCAGCCCCCAAACAAAGTGATCGAGCGCCCTCTCAAGACAGCCAAGCCGTGGGACTGGAGAAAATTCCCAAACATCTAGCGTAAACCTCTACCACCTGGATTACGGTACGCATATCTTGGAGAAAATTCTACGTATCCAGTTATTATAAACGAAAAACTTAATAATGAAGAGCAAGCCTTGCTCCTTAATGAACTAAGAAATATCGTAAAGCTCTCGGATATTCCTTAGAGGATATACCAAGAATCTCTCCAGATCTTTGCATGCACATGATCTACTTAGAAGATGAATCTAGATCGTCGGTGGAGCAGCAGCGGCAGTTAAACCCGAATCTCAGAGACATAGTGAAAAAGGAAATAATAAAGCTCCTTGAGGCGGGAATCATCTTTCCCATATCATATAGTAGTTGGGTCAGTCTCGTTCACGTTGTGCCAAAGAAGAGCGGAATGACGGTCATGCGAAACGATAAGGGAGAGTCCGTGGCGACAAGGACGATCACTGGGCACCGTATGTCCATAGACTACAGGAGGCTTCACGCAGCAACACGAACTGCTCCCATTCCTCGACCAAATGCTCGAGAGGTTAGCCAAACACAAATACTATTTTTTCTTGACGGGTATTCTGGATTCTTTCAAATTCTAATCTACCCTGACGACCAAGAAAATACAACCTTCACTTGTCCATACGGGACCTATGCATACAGATGGATGCCTTTGGCTTATGTAATGCACCAGCAACCTCCAGCGCTGCATGATTTCCATCTTCACCGACCTAATAGAAGACATTGTGGAGGTATTCATGGATGACTTCTCAGTTTACGGTAACACATTCAAATCATGTCTCTATAATTTGTGTAAAGTACTGATGGGGGTTTAGTTTTCGCCGAAAATGTTTTATGCAAGCGCATAGGTCTCGCAGTAGTACTTAGGGATTGTATCCACCGAGAGCAAAGTGTACACAGTAGCATATCCAAGTTCACTCGAGCTAAGCAATGGTTTGTGGTTCTGGTCGATCGACAGTGTGTACTGGTCGATCGATGAGAACACCTTTCCGTCAATTACAGACGATGCGGTCGATCGATCAATGCCTGAAATTGCTAAAACAAAATAAAAATGGGAGAGAAATTGAAATATTAAAAATGTTAGGAAGTCAGGCAATGCATCAGAGGATCACGGTTTGTATTATTCAGGGTAGTAACTAATGTAAATCCTAGTTTAGGCTATATAGTTGAAATCACTATTAACTGACTATCCTTATGGTCAAGCTTAGTCAGTCTAGTTCATTTGGTATCCGAGTTAAATCTAACATATATATTTTCAGAAAGAAAACCTATGGGCTGATCAACCAATTATTCTAGGCATTAAGTTCAGGAAATCAAATTCTATTAAACTATAAATAGTAAAGCTTTCACTATCAACTTCTGGATCTCTTACTCCAAGTGGTGTATTAGTAGCAGATTTATCTTATGATTATATTAAGATTTGATATGAAAGTAAGCTTATAAACTAATCATTGCACAATCTTATTGTCTATCTACCAAACCATGATTCCTCCTAGCAAAACCCTATTCCTAACTAAAAGACTACTCAGATACAGTAAGAGTAACCATGATGACAATGAAAATTGCTTATTATAAAGAAGGGTTTAGAATAGCTTCTCTGGAATGCATAGATTACAAACTTCATCCTTGAAGCAATGATAAAAGCAACAATGAAAAGAAGAAACAATAAGAAACTGATAAACTATTTAGCCTGGATGCCTGGAAGCTTTTGAGTGTTTTCTGATGATTCTCTCTGGCTTCAGCCGTCTATATTTATAGGGAGAGAGTCGAGTAGTTGGCTGAGATAAATCAGGAAGAGGATTTGGATAGAAATCCAAATATTGGTGTTTATCCCATCATGATTGATCGATCGTCGTTATCTTTACCGATCGGTGGATATCTTTAAACACGCTTCTGAAGATTCAGTATCTTCAGTGATTATCTCCAGCGTATACTGATAACTCCCCAAATGCAACGGTCCTTATCTAAATTTGTTCTCGAAGCTTCCTTGAGATGATGGGCTTCGATCGATCCATGGGGCTCCGGTCCGGTCGATTGAGCCTTCATTTCACGCGGGCTTCTGGATATACCTTCAATGATTTGGGCTTAACTTCTTACTCCTGAGAGCTAATGACTTGATTCCAAGCCCATAGACAGCTGACTCACGTGGCTTTATTGTCCTAACTCCTCACTTAATTCCAAAATAAGCATCTTCTTCATTCTGGCCTGGACTCTTATGTTGATTTGTTGGACTTGGTAGAAAATGCCCATTTGCAATGTGGCTATACCAGGGCAACTCCAAGAAGCCGGCTTGAAGAACTTTTGAACTTTTAGAACTCCTGGAATTTCTTCCTCTGGGATACATCTTCGAAAAAGGCCATCAGAGCAATTCTTGTATAGGTAAGGTTCGTCTCAATGATACAGTCGGATTTATCTTAGGAACTTTTTCTTCTTGTATCCTGTGAAAAAGGGAGGTACAATTCTTAGCTCACAGATGGGCATTTTCTACCAAGTCCAACAAATCAACATTGTACCTCCCTTTTTCACAGGATACAGGAAGAAAAAGTTCCTCAGATAAATCCGACTGTATCATTGAGACGAACCTTGCCTATACAAGAATTGCTCTGATGGCCTTTTTCGAAGATGTATATCCCAGAGGAAGAAATTCCAGGAATTCTAAAAGTTCAAAAGTTCTTCAAGCCGGCTTCTTGTGGCCAATCATGTTTAAGGATGCACATTCATACATATCCAATGCGACGCATGCCAACGAATGGGGAACATCAGCAAGCGGAATGAAACTCCGTAGAATTTCATCCTAGAAGTCGATGTATTTTATGTATGGGGGATGACTTCATGGGACCCTTCCCTGCTTCTAACGGGAAAGAATACATCCTAGTAGCAGTGGACTACGTGTCCAAATGGGTGGAGGCCGTAAACAAGCAGAATGGGCAATCAAGAAGATGAACCTTAACTACAGGAAGTCTGGTAAAAATCGCCTCACCTCCCTTGTTCACATGGATGAACTCAGACATGTTGCCTACGAGAATGCCAAACTCTACAAGGAAAAGGTGAAAGCTTACCATGATAAGAGAATACTACGACGTGATATCCAGCCGGAAGACCTAGTACTCCTCTACAACTCTAAAGCTCGACTCTTTCCTGGGAAGCTACGATCTCGCTGGCACGGCTCTTTTAGAGTAATGGATGTCACATCACATGGAGCAATCGTCCTCTCGGAAAAACATGGGACATACTTCACAGTGAATAGCCAGAGGGTAAAACCCTATTTCGCAGATGAGGAAAACAAGGTTTCACCCATGATAACCTTTCACAAGCCACCACCACCCGAGAACTAAAAACCTCTGACCATGTCGAGCTAACCGACTTTAAACAAAAGCGTTGAGTGGGAGGCAACCCACTGGTACGTCTTAGATAGGTTTTATTTTAATTTTTTGTTCGTGTCTCATGAAATAGGATTCAAAGATTCTACTGAGAGGATGCAAAATCGATTGACTGCCTCTGCAGCAATCGATCGATGGCCTGCAGTTCATAAGCTTCATTTCGCTGTTTCAATGGAGAGCCATAGGCCACTGATTCGAATCAACTAGCGATCCAGGAGAATGGTGTTTGCTTCAACAATAATCAAAAGAGAGTAGAAAATCAGGAGAATCACATTGCGATTCGATCGATTGAAGGCTGTATCGATCAATGAAGACTCAGAATGATGAATACTTCCTCAATTCAACACGACAGATGATGATGTACTGATGTCGCCAAGTACAAATCTTCACTTATTCCCTGTAAAGTGCTCTCAATTACAATGACACAAAGAAGGTCATTTGATACACTCGAAGACAACGAGGTAAAATCCATCTTCCATTTCTATTTCAATCCATTTCAATTTATTTTTGCTCTCACAACTTGTCAACATCAGGGACGATGTTATTCAAGTCTGGGGGGTATTTGTCGTTATCTAACTCGTTTGTGTCTTTTGACCCACTTTTTGCATCCATTTTTAAAAAAATTATCGAGTCAAAAGTGTTTTATTGAGTCAACCCAGGTCTGGAATAAGGACCTTACTTACAGCTGGATTTTTCGGCCTAGTGATCATCTTTACAAGACTGCCCGAGGCACTTGTTTTAGAAACTACATACTCAAGCTTCCCCCAGCACATCTCGGTTTGCACGTACTTTAATGAATCTGATTTTCTACTCTATTCTATTTGAACCTAAACCGGACTATAAATCTTTCTTGTTGGAGGTGTTAGACTAGGGAAAAAAAATCCATTCAGGACTTCTTATCCACTTTACCACTCTCTTGCTGATCCTGAATGGTCAACTTATCTTGAGTTGATACCACACCCATAAACCTAACCTCTTCTCAAACCTCATGCAGTCTCTTTTCTTTTCTTGTCTTATATGCAGTATGTGTAAAACGGCCGGAGAGATGAGACCAACACAGTTTTCCAATTACTCGTGAAGATTGGCGAAAAAATATGCTACGATCTTAACATACGCATGGAGATTCAAAGAGAAGATTTCAAGACTGATTTCCCTGGTAAAACTTCATCAAAATTAAGGTAAAATTTGTTCCTTGCTATATCTGGTGAAAGCTTTTCATAAATGTTTTATTTTTAAATTAAAAAAATAAAAAATATCAAAGCTTTATGATCCATAGCAAAAGGCCAGGGAAATCAGGGATCAAAGATGGAGAAAGGTGGAAAACGTTTAAAGGAGTCCGAGGATGTTCGAGAAGACTTCAGATTCCCTTAAAAGAATCTAAGTCTGGGGGAGGAACATGTCGAGCTAAGGAGAGCGTGATTGGGGAACTGTGCCATCAAGTGGTCCGATCTCTCTTGCTTTTTTGCAAACATATCGCATTTCTCTTGAGTACAGTAACCCCTAAACACATTAGCCCCACCTCTAAATATTAGTCTCCTCTCATTACACACCTAGCCTATTTTACCTAGCTGATACTTTCCAGTAAGAAAGCTCACGCAATGATTAATGAATGTAGAGAGTCAGATTTCGAGTGCAGTTAGGGTATTTACAGGTTGAGATTCATGTTGGACCAATTAGGAGAGTTGTGGCGGGAGTATGAGATGAAAACTTTTGGCAGGATTGTCGAGATGACCATCACGAAGTTGCGGCCTCTAAGTTGTGGTACAGCTAAGCCAGTTCCTAACTTTTCAAACTTATTTTCCTTTCTTAGCATATTGTTTGTTCGAGGACAAACAAAGCTAAGTCTGGGGGACTTGATAGGGATGATATTTTACAGCTTTTCGATATAAAATTTTGGTGTTTTCACGAACAAATTATTTGATTTGAAACATAAACCACTGGAATTCACATTTCTCTGCTTGCAAAGTGTTTTGTGAAAATTAATGCATTTTAGTTCACAAATGGATGTTTTCTACCAAATCCAACAAATCAACATAGAAGTCCAGGCCCAGATGAAGAAGACGTTTATTTTGGCTTGAAGTCAGGAGTTAGGACAATTAAGCCACATGAGTTAGCTATCACATGGGCTTGGAATCAAGTCATGAGCCCTCAGGAGTAAAAGGTTAAGCAAAATCATTGATAGTGTATCCAGAAGCCCGCATGAAATGAAGGCCCAATCGACCAAAGAGGAGAGACCCACTGATCGATCAACGCTCATTATCTAAAGAAAGCTTCAAGAACAAATTCAGATAAAGACCATTGCATTTGGGGAGATATCAGGATATGTTGGAGATAATCACTGAAGATACTGAATCTTCAGAAGACGCGTTCTGGATAACAGTCGATCGACTGATATATTGGCAACCGATCGATTAGAGCCGGATAGACACAAATATTTGGATCGCAATCCAAATGTCTTCTTGATTTATCTTGGCCAACAGCTCGACTCTCTCCCCTATAAATACAAACGACTGAAGCCAAAGAAAATCATCACCACTCACAAAGCTTCCATGCTTAATAGTTTTTAGTTTCGTATCTTTGTTTCTTCATTTTATTGTTGCTTTGATCATTGCTTCAAGGACAAAGTTTGTAATCTCTGCACTACAGAGAAGCTATTCTGAACCCTCTTTTATTATAAACAATTTTCTTTGTCATCATGTTTACTCTTACTATGTTTAAGTAGTCTCTTAGTTAGGAATACGATTTTGTTAGGAGGAATCATGGTTTGATAGATATGCAATAGGGTTGTATAATGATTAGTTTATAGGCTTACCTTCATATCAGATCTTAATATAATCATAAGATAAACTTGCTACTAATACACCACTTAGAGTAAGAGATCCAGAACTTGATAGCGAAAGCTTTACTATTTGTAGTTTAGTATAATTTCATTTCTTGAACTTAATTCCTAGATTAATTGGTTAATCAGCCCATAGGTTCTCATTCTAAAAAGATATATGTTAGAGTTAACTCTAATACCAATTGAACTAGATTGGCTAAGCCTAACCATAAGGTCAGTTAATAGTGGTTTTAACTATATAGCCTAAAGTAGGATTTATATTAGTTACTACCCTGAATAATTCAAACTGTGATCCTCTGATGCATTGCCTGACTTCTTAACGTTTTTAACATTTGAATTTCTTTCACGTTTTTACTCTGTTTTAGCATTTTCAGGCATTGATCGGTCGATTGCATCATCAGCAATCGAACGAAAGGTGTTCTCATCGATCGACCAGTTCACATTGTCGATCGACTAAACCCACAAACCACTTCATTTTGTTGCTTAGCTCGAGTGAATTTGGACGTGCTACTGCGTACACTCTGCTTCATGTGGATTTGACCCCTAAGTACTACTGCTAGATATGTGCCCTTGCAGGACATATTTTGGGCGAAAACTAAATCCCCATCAAATGTCAATTGATCTAGACCGGTTAAGTCCGGCCATAAGGATAGTCGAATAATAGTGATTTCAACTATAATAATTACACATGTTACTACCCTGAATAATTCAAACCATGATTCTCTTATGCATTACATGAATTCCTAACGCCTTTTATCATTGTTTTTGTCACATTTTTTTATTTTGTTTTAGCATTTACAGGCATCATTTGATCAAACATTATCTCTCCATTCGACCCGAAGGCGCTTCAATCGATCTATCAGTTCTTACTGTCGATCGATCATAACTAACATATCTCATATTTTAATCTTAGCTCGAGTGAACTCGGACGATCTACTGTGTACACTCTGCTCCCTGTGGATTCGACCCTAAAGTACTACCTCGAGACATGTGCACTTGCAGGACATATTTTGGGTGAAAACTAAATCCCCATCAGAATGCTTCTCTATAACGCAGAGACAGGCAACTTCTCCCTTTGACAACAAATCCAAAGTAAAAACAAAAGAAAACAATGGATAAAAGAAAGCTACTGAATTATTTCGCCTGGATGCTTGTGAACTGATGATTTCTTCTTCTCGTGGCTTATGTATTTATAGTACAGAGGTCGAATGAGAAGTTGAGAGAAATCAGGAATCAGATTTGTGATAGAAATCCAAAAGTTTGGATTTATCCACTCTTATTCGGTCTTCGATCAAATATCCTCTGAAAATGCGTCTTTAGAATCTTCTGAATATTTTCAACTGATTCTGATAACTCCTAAGTGGCAACGGTCTTGAAGTACGTTCCAAAAGAAGTGGTATTCCTTGGTGGTTCGATCAAATTAAGGAGGCAATCGATCGAATACGCCTTAATCACTTTTGGACTTCAGATGAACATCACTTCAATGATTAGGGCTTAACTCCTTATTTCTGACGCCAAATAACTTGATTCTAAGCCTCATTGATAGCTAACTCACTTGGCTTTATTTTCTTGAAACCTCACTCCAATACAAATTGAACACCATTTTCATTTGGCCCCGAACATCTAGTGTTGAATTGCAGAACTTTGTAAAAAATGCCCATTCATGAAATAAAAAGCCTTATTTTCACAAAAAAATACTTTAAAAACAGAAAAAAATGTAAAATTTACTAGTTTTATCTTTAACTCCAATGGTTTCATTAAGAAAAACACTAAAAATCTATACTAAAAAGCAGTATAATATCACCCCTCTATTAAACACCACCACCCTTTTCACTTTTGTTCTCCGTATATTTCACAATCAATCAAAATTCCCTCTCCCTTCACCTTTTTTCTCATCACCACCTCCCTTGATTACTCACTCATGTTCAATCTCGGAAGTCTCGTTCTCCATGGCTCACACATAGAACGCCAAGAAAGGCAAGTAATGTCCCTCCCCCTCCTCCTCCACGAGACAAACCTCCTCCACTACTCGTGGCTCCTCCGACAAGAGTAGAAGAAGAGGAAAAGAAGGCATCGTCGGAAGATTTAGGAACTTAAGATTCCGAAACCGAAAGCGAGGAAACGAGGAAGGCGAAAGAAAATAGGAGACACTCAGTGATTGTGATTGTAAATTAACACTCAGTATAACTCAGTTTGGATAGTAGGCTGCAGATGAGGAGACGGAAACGGGAACATGAGTATTACAACCTATGTATCATGCTTTGTGGATCCCGGACAAAGAATAATCATTTCACTGATCATAAGTGACGACCCTTGAAATATAATCATGCTTCGTGGGTCCCTAAAAATCGTTACTATAGCTAACATAATCATTCTTCGTGGGTCCCCATGTAGTGCAATCACATTTCGTAGGTATCGACGAAGACCTACAATTGTAAATTGCGACCTATGAAGGAAAAAATGCTCTACACACTTTAATTTGCGCCCCATGGGCGCGAAATGCCTACCATAGCTTCAATTTGTGCCCCGGGCAGGAATTGGTTTTACCATCTACGAATCATGCTTCGTGAGTCCCGTAAAAGTCATACCACTGTCTTTTACCGCGAATGGCGACCCACAAAATACAATTGCTCTCACATTTAACGAAATACAAACCATGATATTGTCTTACAATATGTGGGCGCTGAAACACTTATCAGAAATTCACAGCCCAAACCTTTGTCGCTGGCCATCTTCACCTTTCTGACAACAAAAAGCTCATCGAGAAAGACTAAGCATCATCAAGAAGAAGATTTGAGACTATCGGCAAGGAAAAGAAAAGCATCATAAACTCTATCAAGGAAATGAAAATCATATTAAAGTCTATCAACAAGAAAAAGGAAGCTGGTTCACGACAAACAAGAAAAAGATCAACCTAAGGTGGCTTAGCTAGAAATTTATATTAGGATCTAGGGAATTAGTCTTAGATCATCTTTGAATCCTTACGATCCGTTGCACGCTCAAATTTTGTTGTCGCAAGATAATCTTTTGCTTATGTTGTTGGCAAACAAAAACTGTGAACTTGACAACCTAAAAAATTGACCAGTTGATAAATATTTTAATCACATCTTTATTTATATCTGTTTTGTAGGTAGGTGAAACGAAACAATGGTACTTGCTTACTTATGTCATCTTTTTGCATATGCTAATATTTGGCGAAAAATATTTTAAAATTCAATTGTTTTGACTAAAAGATCATTTACATAAACAAAAGGGAAAAAATGTAAAAGTCATGAATTATTTGGATCCCCGCGTGGAGAATCATTGTGTTTATCTGTTAACTTTCTCGTAAGTTGTTGGCAAACAAAAACTTCAAATTTGACAACATAAAAACTTGGCCACTTAATAAATATTTTAATCACATCTTTATTTATATTTTTTGTAGGTAGGTGAAACGAAACAATGTTACTTGCTTACTTATATCATCTTTTTGCATATATTATTATTCGGAGAAAACTCTTTTAAAATTAAAGTGTCCTGACTATATGATCATTTAAAAAATAAAACGAAAAGGAAAATATATAGCTAAAGTAATGAATTATTTGGATTCGCCGGGCGGGGAATCACTGTGTTTATTTGTTAATTTTCGCATAGGTTGTTGGCAAACAAAAACTTTTAACTAAACAACCATTTTGTTAAACCCGTTTTAGTCCATTTATATTTTTCTACGGCCTGTAATGATTAAAAAAAAAGTATACTCATTAATGATAAAAAAAAAAAAGGATACTCATTACCGATAAAAAAAATCAAAAACAAAAGTATATTCATTGACGATAAAAAAAAGTTTGTATACTAAAGAACATTACTTGATTACTTATATCATCTTTTATGTTGTTATTTTGCGAAAACTCTTTTAAAATTCAATGCTCTAGCAATCTATGTATATACATAAAGTAAGCTTTTTCTCTTTTGGTGAAGACATCTCATCAGCCACATGTGTGCCACATCATTTTAATATTTAATTTTGATAAAATAAGTAATTTAATATATACTTCAAATATTAATTACATCTTTAGTTTCAGTACATTTAATTACAAAAGGAATTTCAAAATTCATCCATGATATCAATTCTACAAGGGTAGAAATCATATTAATATTTAATTAAAAAAGATAAATAAAGTACTTTTTAATTCATATTCCTCTTATGACTTGAAATGAATTTTTATATTGAACCCTTTAGAAACAAAACTGAAAAATCACACATACTAAAATCAGTTAATCCGATATTTCGATTTATACATTTAGAACCATTATCACGCATCCTAAAATCAGTTAATCCGATATTCTGATTTATACATTAAGAACCATTATAAAAAATCCTTCCTTCTCATTAACCGACATTCGATGGATGACAAACACAAAGGCGGACTATCTGGCTCGATCGGCACGTACAAGATCTTTAGAATTCGATTATGTAAACAATTTTTCTGGGTTTTAATATATTAATGTGTGGTTTATAAAATAAAATAAAATAAACATAACAAGAATAATAGGGAAGGTAGACAATCTTTAAAACACGAGAAAACAAAATCAAATTTGTAAATAACCACAGCTCTTTATCTCCATCAATTTTCCAACCTCAAAATTCACTATTAACTCATATAATTGGAAAGAGAGAAAATATTTCGTGAAACCTCGAACGACATTCTCTGATAACAATTGCATTTAATCGTGTGAAACATATTAGATATTTTACAAAAAAAAAATATTAACCATCAATATAAAAAAACTTGGCAACCATTTCACAGTTGATGGTTATTAAAAGAAACACTAAGTTCATTTTTAAATAAATGTTATATTTATAAACATTTGAGCTTTTTATATTACAAAAATCATAAACTATTAAATTAATGAAGGTTCATGTCATTATATTAAATTATTAAGATAAAACAAATTGATTGAAAGAAACAAAATATAATAATATCAGTCTATTTGATATGTATCAACTCATATATTAATATAATGTTAGTACTCTCCGGCTAAATGAAACAAAGTGGGAAGGAAAAAAATCTTCAAAACTCAGGGAAAAATGACTATAGAGACAATCAATCTTTTGAAGTCTCAGACGACATATATTGAATAAATTTAAATATGTCGAAAACAAATAATTTGATCTTAAAAATAACTACAAATATCAAAATGATTAGCAGCTATTTTAAATTTTTTATGGTGGTAAGAAAATAAACAATTATTTTAATTTTCAAATAGGATATTAGACACCACATTTGAAGGTAATTAATTATCTTATCAAACACAAATAATAAACTATTGACTTAAACAAGATTCATATCAATAAATATATGAATTAATATTACAAATATACAAAAATTAGGATCGCAAACTAAAACAGTGATTAAAAATCTTAACAAAATGACATGGGGTAGATATAAAAAATATTTGGGTTTAGTGCAAAAAAACCCATGAATTCGGAAATTCTTGTAAAATAACCCATGACCTTATTATTGTGCAAGTTAAACATATGAACTCCGAATAACCCCGCAATATAGCCCTTCTCTGTATCGATAACGTGTCTATGGCAAACAGCGTGCTGTTCTGATTTTCCCGTTTTCATAAAAAAAATGTTTTTCGAATCTGCGGGATTCGAACTGGAGACATGGAGGCGTTTATTAAGACGTGTAGCCACTGAGCCACGCTATCATTTGATGTTCACTCTGCTGGGCTTTATTTTATAGTTAAGTCCAACCCAATAAAGACACAAAAAAATTGTGAAATTATCGGAGAGGGAGATTAGAACCATGGGCAAAGGACGAATAGCTAAGGTGTGTGGGCACTAGGACACACAATCATTCGTTGTTTACACCACAAACATATATTTTTATAATGAGTTAGTATTCTGGATAAAGACACAATAAAAACCCAGAAATTCCCAATTCTTAATTGACAACCCTAGTTTTTTCTCTTCTGCGATTCTGTGAGTTTGTTGTATTTGTGAGAGGATGAGCAGGATGAGCGGGGTGAGCAATGAATCTATTTGTCTCAGAGATGATAACGGAGCAGGGATACTGATTAAACTAAATTGTGTCTAGCTTTCAAAGCCTTTCGCTATCCACA
>OVAP01001565.1:4474-19190 GCA_900406295.1 Aurinia saxatilis | reverse complement strand
CACTATCAAAATAGTATATACCTTTTGTTATTTTGTAAATTTTTAATTTATAGATACTATTTTTTGAATATTGAAGAGAGAGGTGTTGTTATTTCACAAATTTACTACTTAATATTTACTCACGTTTGGTTTCCATGTAGAATAATTGCAATTCGACACGTGTAGGTCATTTGATAGGCGAGAATGTCATTTGATCAAATCCAAACCGTCAAATATGGTGACGTGTATTTTGCANAGGCGAGAATGTCATTTGATCAAATCCAAACCGTCAAATATGGTGACGTGTATTTTGCATCACGTGACCGTGTCTTAACGAAACCAACTAGACGGAGGAGAACGATTCGTCGTTTTTTTTTTCCACCGTCATCCGTCGCTCTCTCCTCCTCCTCCTCCTCCTCCGTGTTTGTGCTTTTCGATAAACCCCAAATCAAGGCAGAATCTGAGATTCGAGAGGGCCCCTTTAGACACTGCAGTTTCTTTATATTGATCGATTATTCGACAATAATATAGTTTTAAAAAAAAAGGTTCAATTAGAGGTGGGTTTCGTTGAGATCATCTGATCAAATGCTCTTCGTGAAAAGACAGCTGTTTGGGAGTTAATTTTCAGTTGTGGTTTTGTCTGTTTGAATGTTTAGATTGGTTAGTTTCTGTGTTAGTATTAGCTTTGATGTTGATCAATGAAAGAGTAGAAAATTGTATTTTTGTTATTCATTTTGCTAAGATATGAAACCATTTCATGATCTGTGTCAAACCTACCGACCAACTACTTTCACCTGAATTGCAAATTAACTCAGTTCTTGAAATCTCATATAATGAGGATCACTCTAGTTTCTTAAATGATTCTGTTGATTGTTTCAGGGTCGGTAACAAGGTAAGGAGTTGTGTGCTATGTCTAATAAAACCCGGAATATGCTGGAAGATCTGGTTAAAGACACTTCTTTTAAATGGTTGCTCGGGAAACAAAGCTCATTCGATGAAGAGATCGAGGAAATGGGAAGATCTCCTTCTGCTGGCACCAATTGGATACCTGAGATTTCTCCTGTTGCCAATGTGGTTGTTCGTAGGTGTTCAAAGTAAGTAATGATTCTTGATTCGTCTTTATGTTTCATCCATAAGTCGTACTATGAATTTATATGGCTTTAGTAAGGGTTTGAATAGTATAGGATTTGATCAAGATAAGTTAGCTTTAAGTGTTATATCCACTTCAAGATATGATCAATTTGTCGAAGAATCAATGTAGTTATAGGTTTCCACAGTAATTATACTTTACTAGAAAGGGAGTTTGGGTTATCAAAAGAAACACTCTCAGCTAGCAGAACCTGTTTAGACATATTCTAATGCAGAACGAGGTTAATTGATATGTGTTTTATAGTTATTTGTGTATGTGCTATTGATGCAGGATAATTGGTGTTTCTGCAAATGACTTGCGAGATAGTTTCAAACAAGAGGCTTTTGAATCTCTGAAGCAGCCCTCTCTTTTTGCAAGGAACTTTCTAGAGTACTGTTGTTTCAGGGCACTTTCACTGTCTGTGGGAGTAACGGGTCATTTAGCTGATAAAAAGTTCCGGCGCTTAACCTTTGATATGATGGTTGTCTGGGAAGTCCCAGCTGCTGCTAGCCAGGCTTTACTCAGTGTTAGGCTCCTTTTTTCTCATTTTGTTGTTCTGCAACACTTGTAAGGGAATTTTCCTTATCAGTTTGTTAAAACAGGTAGATGAAGGTGCCACAGTTAGTTTAGAAGCCTTCTCGCGTATCGCACCAGCTATTCCTATAATAGCTGATGTGATTATATGTGAAAATCTATTTGAAATGCTTACTTCATCAACTGGTGGGCGGCTTCAGTTCTCTGTTTATGACAAATATGTATATGGACTTGAAAGGTAAAGTTTTTATCCTCAGCTGAGATCCTTTGTCTAGAATCACTGTGTAGACAGGTTTTTTTGTCTTTGATTTATAGAGCAATAAAGAAGATGAGGACTCAGTCCGAATCATCTCTGCTTTCTGGTGTTCGATCTAAAAGAGAAAAGATCCTGGAAATAGATGGGACAGTTACTACCCAACCTGTTCTCGAACATGTTGGAATATCAACATGGCCAGGTATTGTTTTAAATTTCTCAGTGGTCATAGTCTTGACATGTGTGAGTAGGCTCACTTTTGCCACAATACTATGCAGGTCGCTTAATTCTGACGGACCATTCTCTCTATTTTGAGGCCTTAAAGGTCGTGTCTTATGACAAACCAAAGCGATATGACCTATCTGAAGATCTCAAGCAAATAATAAAACCTGAGTTAACTGGTCCTTGGGGCACTCGGCTTTTTGATAAGGCCGTTTCGTACAAGTCTATATCTCTGTAAGACCGTATCTTTTTGCATTAAATTTATCATAATGTTTTGTACAAACATGCTCTGTTTGGTGAATTATCATTTAACAGCTTTGAATGGCTATCTGTTGTAGATCAGAACCAGTGGTAATGGAATTCCCAGAGCTTAAAGGCCACACACGCCGTGATTACTGGCTCACTATTATACGAGAAATACTATACGTTCACAGTTACATAAACAAGTACAAGATCACCGGTTTGGCAAGAGACGAAGCACTCTCAAAGGCTGTCCTTGGCATTATACGTGTGCAAGCTATTCAAGAACTCAGTTTGACAAACTCAATGCGTTATGAAAATCTTCTCCCGTTTAATCTGTGTGATCAGCTTCCTGGTGGAGATCTGATTCTTGAGACGCTTGCGGAGATGTCTACTTCAAGAGAGCTCGATCGATCAAATAGATCCAAAGATACAGGTTCTACTACTTATTATCAAAATAATTTCATACGTAATGCTATTTTCTTGATCTTTACCAAGAGTGTGCATTCTACGATTACGCAAGAAGTAAATTTCTAATGTATTTGTGATTTATTTACCAGGGACGAAATTACAGTCCTCAGCTTCGGATATGGTTTCTCATCTGGGTTCGGTGTTTGGAGGATCGAGTCCAAGAAGCAGAACGAGTGAGACGAGTAGTCTTGTGGTAGGTGAAGTAGTGGTTGGAGATGTGAATCCACTAGAGAGAGCAGTGAAGGAGTCGCGTAAGAACTACAAGAAAGTAATGCTTGCACAAGAGACGGTTAATGGAGTCAAAATGGATGGCATTGACACCAACTTAGCTGTGATGAAGGTAAAAACCAAAAAAAGAAAAAAAGAGAGAACAAATTTAGGGTAACATGTTAATCCCATATTATGAAACATCAAACTGTGTTTATCTTCTTATTTGCAGGAACTGATGCTTCCAGTAATGGAGACCAGGAACTTGATTTTGTCTCTGCTGTATTGGGATGATCCTATGAAGTCTATTGTTTTTTGTCTCTTGACCAGTTTCATAATTTGGAAAGGATGGCTTGTTTATGTATTTGCTCTTGCAACTCTCTTGTCTGCAATCTTCATGGTTCTCACAAGATGTATCAGCAGAGAAAAGCTAATGATCGAGCTGAAAGTTATCGCTCCCCCAGCGATGAACACGGTGGAACAGCTTTTGTCTCTCCAGAACGGGATCTCGGAGCTCGAACTGAACATTCAAGACGGAAACATCATTCTCCTCAAGTTTCGAGCTCTATTCTTCTCGCTTTTCCCTCAGGCGAGCGAGAAGCTTGCAGTTGCAATGGTGATTGCAGCGACAATGATGGCCTTTGTTCCAGGACGCTACTTGCTTCTGGTATTGTTTGTGGAGCTTTTCACTAGATACTCGCCACCGCGACGAGCAAGCACAGAACGGCTGTTGAGGCGGTTGAGAGAGTGGTGGTTTAGTATACCTGCGGCTCCAGTGGTCCTTCAACATGATAAGAACGACAAGAAGAAGAAGAATTGAGTAAACGTTTATAGTTGCAGTGTTGCACAGGCCTACCGTAACTTGTATGTACATACTTAATTTCTATACTTTTGACATATACATATGTACTATGATCATGTCTGTCTGTATGTATGTATGTATGTATGCAGATAAAAAGTTATTGCTCTTACCTCTCATATCAATTTGGAACAAAACATGGTAAACAACAAAGCTCTTTGTTTGCTTTCTGTGTAACCCACCATTTCTCATCGCAGTAGACTGTTGGCAATTTCGTCTGAACCCTTTCTTGAAATGGCAGTTTCTCCACTTTGGGGCAATTGGTGATGACTAGAGCTTCTAGGTTTTGGAAGGAAAATCGACATGGAAGGATGCTCCTTAGTTCGGGAAGATCCCTAATTTTTAAAATCTTCAGGCCTGGGAACAATGTTGTCTCTTCAATGGAGGAGCTCTCGTGTTCACTTATCACTTCCTCTACCTCTCTACAGTCGAACAGGTCAATCATCTCTAGCTTTGGGAGCTTTGAAACCCATGAGACGTTCTTCACCTTGTGGCAGTGTGATATGTTAATGCAGTGGAGGTTCCGCAGACATTCTTGACTTATAGGATTTCTCCACACTCTGCTTAGTTTAGGTAGGCTGTGTAACGTCAGAACCTCTAGACTTGGAAACCAGTCATTTTCATTTTCAACATCTGTGGGTGCAACCAGGTACTCTAAATCACTGCAACGTTTAAGGCTGAGTCTTCTCAGGCTCCTGCCCTGGTTAGTGAGTGATGGGAGATTAAAGTCGAGGAGACCATCACACTCTTCAATGTGCAGATGCTGTATACGTTTATGCAAGCCGCCAAACTCATACAGAGCTTTTAGGATGTCCAGTGCAAGAACAGTGATGCCGAGTGTAGTGAGGTTTTCCAAGTGTTCCAAGTCTGCAAACCCGAGTTCTTCATCTTCTCCAAAGCTCTGGAGTTCCCAACCAGCGTAACTGTAGTACAGGTTCAGAACCTCGAGTTTGCTCAGCCAACATATGGCATCTCGCGGAATCGTCTGGAGAAACTGAGTTCTTTGTAGGTCTAAATGCTTCAGCTTTCTAAGACTCCCAAGCTCCAAAGGCAATACTCTTATCTTTGTTCCCGACATTGCCAGATAACACAACTCCACCAGATACTTAATAGACAATGGAACTTCAGTGATACTTGTGAAGGACAAGTTTAGGACCCTGAGAGTAGGCATATGCCTAAAAAATCCATTCGGAATCTTCTTCAACGAGCTATTCTGTTGGAGCATCAGTGTTTTCAGATTCGGACATACAGGTTTCTCAGGCAATGTCTCGATTCTGTTATCCAGTAACGAAACCACCAATGCTTGTCTCCATTCATTTGCTTTGGGAGCTTCAGTAAGTCCCATGCCAGGCTCTACTAAAATCACCTCTTTATAAGTCCCCTGTTCAGATGCTACCCACAATGCAAAGCTTCTAACAACATTATGCATCTTCACTTGTGTTCTGTCATCCCCGGTTTCCAACAAAGAAGCTGCTTTGAGATCACCAATCAGAAAATATCCCTGGTAAATGGTGTTAACACCCTGAGACCTGATGAGAAACCCTTCCCCGAGCCAGTAATCAACAAGTTGTTCGATCTCTATACAATGTTCTTCTGGGAATAGAGCGCAGTACAAGAAACAAGACCGAAGCAGATTACTCTCAAGATTATCATAGCTCAGTTTCAAAAGTGCAAATACATAGTCCATACCCTTCATCTCTGCTGGAAATCTGTTTAGAACTTCAGTCGCGTGGATCCACTCTTCCTCGGTCTCTCTGTGAGCCATGGCTCTTCCTAGAGTGACCAACGCGAGTGGCAATCCTCCACATTTACTCACTAGAACCTCAGCTAGTCGGCGAATTGACGGTGACTCCAAGATATCTTTTCTCCCAAGCTTATCACAGAAGACCCCCCACGAGTATTGCTGCCCAAGAAACTCCACTCTCAACCTGCATTCCGCACCCATATTGCTGCACAATGCCATAGACCGTGTCGTGAACATCACCTTGCATTTGTTTTCCATGTCAGGCCGAGGAACCCCGGTCTTCTCCAAGTCTATCTCTTCCCAGACATCATCGAGTAACAACAAGAACCTTTTCTGTTTCAAAGCTCTGTATATCTTGGCAGCTCTATGTTCCCCGGTCTCCTTCTCTTCCCAAGATAAACCCAACTGCGCTCCAACAGTTTGCTGAATAGTACACTCACCAAATTCTCTGGACACTGTAACCCATATCAGTACATCATACTGATGACCTTTTGCGATCAGCTCGTTGTTAATGCTCTGCATAAGCGTCGTCTTCCCAACCCCACCAGGTCCGTAAAGCCCGATGATTCCGTTCTCTTCTTGATCATTGAGAAACTCCCAAAGCTTTTCAGTCATCGTGGTAATCCCGACCAGGGACTTGGACTTGATTGGCATCTCCCGACAACAAGTCTCTCGAATGGACCATCCATCTGTGTTTATATCGTCAGAGCGTTCTCTCAGCTCACTGATGCTCTTCAGCGTCGCGGAAATCTTGTTGCAAAGTTTGTAATCCGCACGACCGAAGCATCTCCGTATTCTTGACTTGTGTTCCCGACGCATAAATCTTGCTAGAATCAAGTCTGTTTTGATCTGTTGAATGGACTGCCCTGAGCCACTCGCTGGCACGGTTTGTGCAGCTTCGTCCCTCTAGTTTGTCTTGTTGGATCCGTGTATTCAAGTCATCACGTCTGGCCTTCAGTTCACCGGTTGCTGTTTCGAGATCACTGATGGCTTGCTTCAGATCACTCCTCTCTGACATATTCATTGATTCACACAACACATGAGCTAAGCCTACTACTAAAGATGAGATCAAATCCATTTCTTCGATGATTTCTTGCTCTCGCCAAAAAAATTACAGATACACTACTTCATAGTTGAGAGTCGATTCATTAAGTCAAGTCAACGATGATAAGTCCTTTCTGACTTGGTCTAACAAACTAGTAGGCTTGGACAAATCAACGAAATAGATAACTTGAAAAGTCATTAAGTTAATGCTTCTTCAAAAACGTTGTTTGCATGTTTGTGGTCCTATTTATGGATCTTGAAAGGATTTATGTGTTCAAATGCTTTGTATTTTACGTTTTATCGATTTTTTTTTTATGTCAAATGGTAAAAGATATTCTGATGTTCAACACCAATATCATTCATCCATTACAAAAAAATGAAAGACTTACAGATACGAAATTTACAAATCTAAATCTTTGTTCACCAGCTCTACACCGTCACACATAGACGAGCTCCTCCATGGGTTCTCATCTCGGGTCACAACAGATATGAATAATATCCTACTCTCTCCTGTGACGAATGAAGAGATTCGTCAAGCCGTCTTTGCCATCAAAGGTACGAGTTCCCTGGGTCCAGATGGTTTTACGGGTCTGTTTTATCAAAAATTCTGGAAGATCGTGGGCCCAACTATTTCCCAGGAGATTCACCAATTCTTTGAGACAGCTATTATGCCGGCTACCTGGAACCACACCCAACTCTGTTTACTCCCAAAAGTTGCTTCACCATCGAGAATGACTGATCTCCGCCCAATCAGCCTCTGCTCGGTGCACTACAAAATCATATCCAAAATCTTATGCCAACGTTTGAAGGCTATTCTCCCCTCGATTGTGTCTGAAACACAGGGTGCGTTTGTAGCAGGCCGTCTCATCTCCGATAATATACTCATTGCACATGAGATAATTCACGGTCTAAGGACAAACAGTAAACTGGGCAAAAATTTCATAGCCGTTAAAACGGATATGTCCAAGGCATAATTACTATTTTAAGTTTTACTATAAAAAACAGAAAAAAAAACAGATATGAATAATAAATAAATTATTTTATGATTTAGATTTTAATATGAAGTTTTATTCATAACGATTTGTAAATTCATAAGATCGGTCTTAAAATATTAAATATCACCATTACAATTAATAAGTATCTAAAAATTAAATTTTATAGATGTCTAATGTAGTAAAACAGTCGACTATATAATCCATATTTTACCGTTGTCCACAAAATTCTTAAGAACATCAATACCATCACTACAATTCAACTATTATATGAATTATGAATTTATAACATCAATTCAAGATAACCCTCCACATAACTAATCTTTCACCATAAAGTTTGTAGACCTCCATTTTCTATAGAACATATGCATTTTGTATCAATTAGAAATTATGAATGAAACAATCCATTTGGTTTACAAACTATTTTCTTTTTGTAAATTTGTACAAATTAACCACTCTTGAATCACACCTCTGCTACACCTAGCTAGGATGAAAAGACTTGGATGCTTCATCTATAATACTATATTTTAAACTTTAGAATTAACATTATCATACATACATATGAAATCATTGGCATGATAAATAATGAAACTGAACTTAGTACAAATGCTACGTGACATGTTTTTATTGGTTGTTTTAAATTTGATTGGTTTGTTATACGCAGATATCCATTAGCTTATCCAATCAAATTAGATAAAACACCATCTCATGCATATACATTTTTTATGAAAAAATAATTTGATATCATCAATAAATAATTTTTTCCCCCAAAAGTATGACAATTGTTTTATGGGTAATAGCATGAAATAACACACAAAAATATATTAATTAGAAAACTAGCCTGTCTGACCATGTAGACGACCGATATCATACATATTATTCAAACTATAAATCTTATTTTGTCCTACTGACACATAATCTCTCTCACGCGCATCTCTCTCTTTCTCTCTCCCTTTCTTCTATGTAACATGTACATCTACATACAAATTTCTTATATCTAGTACATCTACATTAGGGTTTGGTGTATACTCCTTAGGGTTTATTTTTTACTTCTTAGGGTTTAGTATTGACTCATTAGGGTTTAGTTTACCCTCCTTAAGGCTTAATTTATACTCATTAAAGTTTAGTATATGCTCCTTAGGGTTTAGTTTTGACTCCTTAGGGTTTATTTATTACTCTTTAGGGTTTAGTTTTGACTCATTAGGGTTTAGTTTACCCTCCTTAGGGTTTAATGTATACTCATTAGGGTTTAGTGTATAATCCTTAGGGTTTAGTTTATAATCCTTAGGGAGTTTTCACACCTTAGGGTTGAATGTTTAGTTTTTACTCCTTAAAATTTACTTTCACTCGTTAGGGTTTAGTTTTGACTCTTTAGAGTTTAGTGTTTAGTTTTGACTCTTAGAGTTTAATGTATACTCATTAGGGTTTGGTGTATACTCCATATGGTTTAGTTTTGACTCTTTAGGGTTTAGTTTACCCTCCTTAGGGTTTAATGTATACTCATTAGGGTTTAGTGTATACTCCTTAGGGTTTAGGTTTGACTCCTTAGGATTTAGTTTTGACTCCTTAGGGTTTAGTTTACCCTCCTTAGGGTTTAATGTATACTAATTAGGGTTTAATGTATAATCCTTAGGGTTTAGTTTATAATCCTTAAGGTTTAGTTTTCACACCTTATGGTTTAATGTTTAGTTTTTAGTCCTTAGGCTTTACTTTTCACTCGTTAAGGTTTCGTTTTAACTCCTTAGGGTTTAGTGTTTAGTTTTGACTCCTTAGGGTTTAATGTCATTAGGGTTTAATTTTGACTCCTTAAGGTTTAGTTTACCCTCCTTAGGGTTTAATGTATACTCGTTACGGTTTAGTGTATATATACTCCTTAGGGTTTAGTTTTGACTTCTTAGGGTTTATTTTTTACTCCTTAGGGTTTTAGTTTTGACTCCTTAGGGTTTAGTTACCCTCCTTAGGGTTTAGTTTACCCTCCTTAAGGTTTAATGTATACTCATTATGGTTTAGTGTATAATCCTTAGGGTTTAGTTTATAATACTTAGGGTTTAGTTTTCACACCTTAGGGTTTAATGTTTAGTTTTGACTCCTTATGATTTACTTTTCATTCGTTAGGGTTTAGTTTTGACTCCTTAGGGTTTAATGTTTAGTTTTGACTCTTAGGGTTTAATGTATACTCATTAGGATTTAGTGTATACTCCTTAGGATTTAGTTTTGACTTCTTAAGGTTTAGATTACCCTTCTTAGGGTTTAATGTATACTCACTAGGGTAGTGTATTCTCCTTATGGTTTAGTTTTGACTCCTTATGGTTTATTTTTTATTCTTTAGGGTTTATTTTTTACTCCTTAGGGTGTATTGTATACTCCTTTAGGGTTTAGTGTTGTTACCCTTTTTGTCTGTCGATCAATCACATTCTGATTTGCCTCTTATAATAATGAACTCAGCTATTGTGTCTACGTAACTCCACCATATTCATATACATAATTACTATGTAGACTGTACATAATTCAAGGTATAATTGGTTACTAATGATAAATTAAATTTGATTATTATTGTTTAGTGTGTTATCTCATCCACCACAAATTAATTTGTGTAGAAATGTCATTATGCATTAAAAAATATGTATATCTTAAAACTACAACGATTGGGAGGAAATGATAAAAATTCAAAACTCACATAATTCTTCTGGCCATGTCATTAGAACTCACCAACTACGTAGGGGCGTAGGTTCTGCAGACGCCTAACATAGGTCACCTCAACTCACGCTTCTCTCTCTCTCCAACCAAATCTCACGCGCCTATTTCTATGTATACAAAAGGGTGTTTTCGTCATGCATGGTACCACCTGACTTTGCAAGACCATGGTCATATGTCTAATTGTCAGAACTTTGGTGCTATATCGTTAATTAAAACAACAAATGTGGTTATCTCACGAAGTTACCCTTATTTTATTAGATCCTTATTTTTTATGTGGAATTGGACGTGGAAATAAAAAAAAGTAGATAAACATCAGAAGGTAAGGTTCATCGAGAATTTTAAAAATTGAAATATAAAATCCAAATTTTAGTATTTATAATATATTTTTTAGTATCGTAATTGTAAAATGTTGTTGTGGCATAATGGTTGAGTATATAAAATTACACATGATACAAAATCTTGTGTTTTTCTTAGTAATTTATTGTATTTTATAGTATGATTCAAAATCGCATATATTATATTTAAATTAATGTATTTGCAAAAGCCAACATTTCGTTTCTTAGATGTAAATTTGTTCTTTCGTACTATTTAATATGATCAACATGAAATTGAGATTTCTCATTACGGAATAGGGATTATGACCTATTATGAGACGAATATGATATATATGTGTGAAAGCATTTTGTGAGAAGGTATCCTAATTTTGTGAGTAAACAAAGAAAATCCAAACGTAAAACAGATTAGAAAAATCACTCGAATTATGTGGAAATAGAATATGTGGTTGCTGATCGGAATGAATATAACATAACAATTATTAAATACTCAACTAAAAAATCATAATAGCAATCGAAAAAAATAATAATCTAAATTGCATTCGTAACTAGTAACTACAAATTTTAGTAAGGAATTTAACAACGTAATCATGTATGGACTAATAGGCTAATACAGGAGAAAAACAAATCCGTGATCACTTGGAATCATATATAACCCAAAAACTAATGCCAAAATTTATTAGTCTCCAAAACTCTAAAATATAAATAAAAAATAAAAAACCAAAATTTATTTTCCTCAAAGAAAATATTTTTAAAAAAGTATACTCATAAAAAAAACGACGCCGGATGGGCTAAAAGTCACGAAACTCGGGCAAGCCATCAAAACCAGAGGAAGAAGAAGAAGAGAAAGAGCTTCTCATAGCTCCAAAGTAAAGCGGATCATCGAAACTCGCAAACGTTTGATTATTCCCACACAAGTAACTCTCCGCCGGATTATTCGTCGCCGGCGAAAACATCGGAAACGCCGGTAAATAATTCCCGTAGTTAATCCCCGCCGTATCGTACATATACGGCGACGACGACGACGACGGAGGTGGTGGAGGAGCAACAGAATAAGGTAAAGAAGAATTAACCTGTCCTCCTCCTCCATGTTCTCCGATATTCTCGTCCGTCGTTATCACCGAAGACGATTCACTATCTTCACTGATCAACGGATTGTTGTAGAATATTCCTTTTCCGTTATTGTTATTAACGGATCCGACAGCGACAGGGACATAGCTTCTGTTGTTGTTGTTGTTGTAAGTGTTCTGTCCTCCTCCGTTATTGTTTTTCTGTCGAACGTTTAGCTTCTGAACCGGTTCGGTTCCGGTTTGTTTTTCTGTCGAACGTTNAGGGACATAGCTTCTGTTGTTGTTGTTGTTGTAAGTGTTCTGTCCTCCTCCGGTTCGGTTCCGGTTTGTTTTTCTGTCGACGGTTGATTTTGTGGAGGCTCCTCCGGCGACGGGGGAAGAGGAATCTTCGTCGGAGCGGGACATTCCGGTGAGTTTTTGGACGAGAGCCATGAAGTCTTTGGGGTTAGTGTGTATGATTTTGGGGACGTGTGTGTAAATGATCACCGGATGACGTGGCTTTGTAACGGCCGCGGAGGAGGAGGAGTATGAGGGAGAGGGTGGTTTTTTTATGACGTGAGAGTCTTTATTGAGTTTTAAAGGTGGTGGTGACGGTGATGGTGAAGAAGGAGGGTAGAAGTTTCCGGTGGTGCCGGAGTTTTCATTTGGTTCTCGTTTTGGATGGTGAGGATGATGATGATGATGATGATGATGGTTGTTGTTGAATGTTGAGCTCATTTAAATATATCTTAAAGATTTTAAAGCTTTTAATTTCAATAACCTAACAAACTCTAAACAAAACTTAGTAAAACAAAATGAGAATGTTGAGATTCATAAGTTAGAATTTGGGGAAGTGCAAGGAGGAGTGGTGGTGTTTATATACTGTTCTCTTGCTTTTGTCACTACTTGTATGCCACGTTTGAACTGACACGTGTTCTAAGTGGTTACTTTTGGCCACGTATGATCNATGATGATGATGGTTGTTGTTGAATGTTGAGCTCATTTAAATATATCTTAAAAGATTTTTTAATTTCAATAACCTAACAAACTCTAAACAAAATTTAGTAAAAGTGGTAAAACAAAATGAGAATGTTGAGATTCATAAGTTAGAATTTGGGGAAGTGAAAGGAGGAGTGGTGTTGTTTATATAGTGTTCTCTTGCTTTTGTCACTACTTGTATGCCACGTTTGAACTGACACGTGTTCTAAGTGGTTACTTTTGGCCACGTATGATCTGTAATTAATAAGTTTTTTCGGTTTTTTGTTGAGGCCTCATATAGTTAAGAAATTTACGCCACTAGATTACTGAAATCCAGGTTTAAAACGTTTTACATTAGGTGGTGATAATTTGAGGGTTTTTTATAGATAATATTCTACTGGAGAAATTTATGGATCTAATTGTTTATTACCACCACATGTTTTTCTTTTCTTCATTTTTGATATTTTAGCTTTTGTTATCCTTATCTATAAATATAAAGGTGGATAGATATGAAATATTATTTTTCAAAGGAAAACCAAAAATAGATTTTAAATCTAACTATTATAAATTAACAATCATTATAAATTAATATGTTTGAATCATTTGATCATATAAAACTTGACGAGATTCGATGAAATAACACAATAATATATTTTATAAATTCTAAAAGTATCATTGGTGTAATTTTCAAATGTAAGAATAAAATTTTAAATAACAACCAAATCTAAATTCACGTAATTTTGTTATTAAAATAAGTTACTATATATATATATGATATTGNAGGTGGATAGATATGAAATATTATTTTTCAAAGGAAAACCAAAAATAGATTTAAATCTAACTATTATAAATTAACAATCATTATAAATTAATATGTTTGAATCATTTGATCATATAAAACTTGACGAGATTCGATGAAATAACACAATAATATATTTTATAAATTCTAAAAGTATCATTGGTGTAATTTTCAAATGTAAGAATAAAATTTTAAATAACAACCAAAATCTAAATTCACGTAATTTTGTTATTAAAATAAGTTACTATATATATATGATATTGTANAATTTTCAAATGTAAGAATAAAATTTTAAATAACAACCAAATCTAAATTCACGTAATTTTGTTATTAAAATAAGTTACTATATATATATATGATATTGTATATATATATATATTGTATAAATGTCCTATATACAGTAATTTTATACTATAACATATAATAGCGGAAAGAGCAAAAGAAACTTGATGTGCTCTCTAACGACGTCTTTGTCAAAGCTTTGGTTAGGACTTAATTAGGTGTGGTAGAACTTAAGTTAAATAGACTATAAAGAGGAATTCACCAATGCTATGCACCAAGGGCTGAAAGAGGTTTTGTTATATATCAACGTCGAGTTTGTCTTACTTTTGATTAATTTGTGACCAGCTCCTTGTATAGTGATGGGTTATATCTGTTTAAATGCTCATTAATTATTTTGATATAGTTGGAAGTTAAACAACCACATTTTGGCCTTTCTCTGATTTCAAACCTTCACATAATGGTGAACCATGATTAGCTAAGAAAATTTTTGATACCTAAAAGGAGTAAGGTTTAGAGAAAAAATATCTTACATCAATTTGAATTATGTTTCTTGTAATGACAATATGTAAAAAGTCATAAAGCATTGTCTTCAGATTTGTTACACGAGTAGTTGTGTGATAAACAAATGTATGCATATGAGATATAGTGTACACATTCTGTATTTAAATATTTAATAGTGAAAATGATTAGAACTTGCGAGGAGTCTTTTAGAGAATATAACAGAAAACGTTAAGTTTGTGAAAGCTTTTACATTTACGAAATGCTTGCTAGAGTTTATAAGTTTTGTAGAGCATTTGCTAATATGAGATTGTACAACGAAAATTACACACATTGTTTTCAAGGGATGAGTGGGATCGTGGAGAAAAAGTCTGTGACTCCAAGTCTTTGGGAGAAGTTCTACTATC
>OVAP01001564.1:0-23166 GCA_900406295.1 Aurinia saxatilis | reverse complement strand
ATATGGATTGGATATTTGCAAATTAAATAATGAATTATAGCATATTTTGAAATACAACAAAATTAAATATAGCAATTATAAAAATATATTAAAGCATTGTCCAATTGCTATTGTAGAATGAACTATCTATCATAGCACGAATTATGAACTGTAAAATAAAACAATGCAACATTCGAATAACGCTATGGAATGGTGGCACTTAACATAGCAAATAAAAAATATTGCTATCGTATAGTGGTACCTACCATAGCAAACAAAAAAAAAATGCTATTGTTTGGTGACACCTACCATAGCTGCCGATGTCAGAGCGTTCATTAAAACGCTATCTATTACATATGATAGCAAAATTTCTGGGCTATCAATGACCAAATTTCTTGTAGTGCTAGTCTAATACCTCCAGCAAGAAGGATTTATATTCCGGTTTAGGTCCAAATAAAATAGAGTCAGAAATCAGAATTATTAAAGTACGTGCAAACCGAGATGTGCTGGGGAAGCTCGAGTATGGGGTTTTTGAAACAAGTGCCTCGGGCAGTCTTGTAAATATGGTCACTAGGCCGCAGTCCAGTTGTGAGTAAGGTCTTTATTCCATGCTGAAAAATTGAAAAATAAGGGTGAAAATTTTGCGAAAGCATTTTGAAACCGATTTAAACCATTTGTGAAATCTAACAAAAAGAAACAAACGAGTTAGATAACGAGGAATACNNNNACTTGAATAACATCGTCCTCGATGTTGACAAGCTGTGAGAGCAAAATGGGAATTGAATTGGATTGAAATAGAAATGAAAGATGGATTTTACCTCGTCATCTTCGAGTGTATATAATGACCTCCTCTTTGTATTATTGAAATGAAAAGAACTTTACAGGGAATAGAAAAGGATTTGTACCTGGCGACATCAGTATATCATCATTTGTCGTGTTGAATTGAGGAAGTGTTCATCACTTTGAGTCTTCATCGAACGATACAGTCATTAATCGATCAAATCACAGTGTGATTATCCTGATTTCTGACTCTCTTTCGATTAGTGTTGAAGTGCACACCATTTTCCTGGACCTCCAGTTGATTCGAATCAGTGGCCTCTGGTTTTCCATCGAGATAGTGAAATGAAGCTTGTGAACTGCAGGCGATCAATCGATTGTTGTTAAGGTGATCGATCGATTTTGCATCCTCTTGGTTGAATCCTTGAATCCTATTTTCCGAGACACGAACAAAAACATTAAAAGCACTAAAAGAAAATAAAAATAAAACTTACCAGTGGGTTGTCTCCCACTCAGCGCCTTTGTTTAAAGTCTTTTAACTCGACTTGGTGGCACGATATTAATCGCATGTATCAAAAGGTTGGGGCAATGCACCTTTTGTCCTTCTCCTATTTTTGCAAAAAGCAAAATATGCAAAGAAAAACACAATTGTCCATATGAAAGGGACAAACTTCTCTGAAAAGAAGGTTAAAGCAAACATAGCGTATATCTTTGGATAATCCTTTATTTCCATATGCCTATTAGAACAAAAATGATTTGATGAAAAGATGAAGTCCATACTATGTTTCAATGAATTTTTAGGAAATGAAATGTATTCAAAACCTATGATGTGAAGATCACTATCGATATGTGAAACATGTTGTTTAAGTTCAAGTTCCATTTCTGGATCTTAATTTCTTTCCATAATCTCATCATGATGCTCTAAAGAATTTACCAAATTATAACATACCTCTGGTCCTTTATTTTTTATATCAGTGGGTGCATCGTCAAAGATTTCTCCACCTAAATCATCTTGAAGTTCATCGAGAGTGTTGGAAGACTCAGCTTTAGGCTCTAGTCTTTGATTCTTTGATTTTTAAGACATTGTCTTTTTTTGCTGCAAGAGAAACTCATAATATTAACCTCATTAAAACAATTGACAGGAGAATACCTTTCGTCAACTGGTTCCAAGTCTGGAGTCATTTGAATTTCTTCAATGTGTTCTTCATCCTCTTGTATTCGATCGAACGACAAATCTATTCGATCGAATGGGGCTTGATTTTGAATTTCTTGAGTTTTTGTCGTGTTGCAGTCAAAAGCAAAGCAATCCTCTATGCATGTATCATAGAACTCAGAAGAAAAATCAGTTTCAAAAGAAGCTTTAGAGGGAGCGAGAGATACCGCCTTAAGTGCTTTATTTTCGCGCTCCAGCTCCTCAAACTTCTGTTTTAACGATGTAATCTCTTCATATTGTTCTTCAATCTTCTTTTTTTTACTCTCCGGGGTGTATGCATAGTCTTCAAATGCTGTATCTGTGACAAAAGAGTCAAGTTTAGACAAATTAAAAATATCCATGAGCGGTAAGGCTTGATAGCTTGGATGCTTTGGGCTGAGTTGTGCTGCTTCCTCCTCTTCAAGTTCAGAGGATCGGCCGCGCTCCTTAATCAGCCTTAAGGTCTTTGCTCGTCCTTCACCTATTCTATTGAATCTTTCGTCGAGTCTTGCTCTTGATTCTTGCATCATCTTTCTCATTCGTTGACAGCATGCAAATGATACCTCCGGTAACTCCTCAGTACAAGAATATGGATTCCTTATGTAGTCTATAGCCATGTTGTCCATTCTTCTTCAAGTTAGTACCTGAATTAAAAGAAAGGAATATATGCAAAAATTGAAAATTTAAATATGCAAAAAAATATGAGATAAATGCAAAAAAATGCAGTAAAGGGAAATTCTTAGTGTGGATTCTAGTCCGAAGCTTGAAGGTAGCAATGATAAATCAACCTTTCCCCGGCAACGGCGCCAGAAAACTTGATGGGGATTAGTTTTTGCCCAAAATATTCCTGCAAGCGCACAGGTCTCGCAGTAGCACTTAGGGATCGTATCCACAGGGAAAGAGCTACAACGCTGCAAACTTATGAGATTCGAATTGAGCTAAGATGCAAATATTATTTTTGTGGGTTTTGATCTATCAAATGATATAGTCGTTCGATCGATCGAAATGCTTTTTAATGAAATCCATAAATCTACTGATGCAAAATAAAAATGGTTTGTATGCAAATGAATCCAAATGTTGCGAATAAGGTATTTCACTAGTAACACGGGCCAGATTATTCAGATTTGTTAACAACCTTCGTATTGGAATCTTCGTAACTCAATTCTACTCAAACATAAATCACATGACCTCAACAAAGGGACAGTCATGATCTCTACTAAAGAATTGATATGTTAACCATACACATGGTCCTTTGGTCAATATCCCACATGTACAGCTCATCATTTACCCATCAGATCTTCTACCTAAGGGTGTATTAGCGAAGATAATCTAGTATGAAAGGCTAGTTAATTACTCTAGCAATTCTCAGTTAAAGCTAGTAAAGATAAAGTTCTTCCAAATGACTAATAAACATCTATCTACCAAACCATGAGACTATGAAACCTTGATCCCAACGATCAAATTACTCTAACATAGATAAAGAAACCATAAAAAATAAAATGACCATGCAATTTATAGAAGCAACAGGGGTTAAAATACAAGATAATTATCTCCCCTAGAACCTATAAAAACGAAAATACAAAGAGATTTGAGAGTGGTATGAAAGCAAAGTGCTCTCTCCGAGAGCTTTTGTGTATGGAGAGGCACACCCTTCTTCTGAGACGAAAACTCTCTTTATATAGGGAGTGAGGCATGACCAAGGGCTTCAGCAATTAGATAAGAGAGGATCAGCTGAAGAGATTCACAATATTTGATCTTATCCTCTTCAATCGATCGAATAAAGAGAGGATATTCTATCGGTTCTCTTCTAGATAAGTCTTCTGATAGCTCTAAATCTTCTCACACGGTTTCTTGTTGTTCCCAAATATCCCCTTATTATCTGGAGTGGTTAGGAGAAGTTTCCAGAAACTATTTGTGGTTATCTGTAGCTCAATCGATCGATCAACACAAGTGTGATCGACTGGTCAGGCTTTGGGCTTCAGACAGACATTTCTTCAGTAAATTGGACATAAATTCCTGCTCACTGGGCCTAATGACTTGATTCCAAGCCCATATAAAATCTAACTCACGTGGCTTGATTGTATCCAAATTTCACATCAATCCAAAATGTATAGCATTTTCGTCTGGGTCTGAACATCTGGTGCTGATTTGCTGTCTCAAGCGACAAAAACCTGTTTTGTACCTAAAAAGCCTTATTCTCACAAAAACACTTTGAAATCATAAAATAGTGAAAATAATCACTTAATCTCGAAATCCTTTGATTTTGTCATGGAAAGCACATAAAATATATAGTAAAAACCGGTAAAATATCACCCTTATCAATAGCTATATGTGCAGTTAACACATGATTTGGCTGATTACGGCTTGTCATAGAATTGGTTAGAAATATGAAAATATATTTGACTGTCTAAGTATTGAAATGAAACAAAGAAACCAACGCAGTTAGCTCAAGTGGTTTAAGCAGGTGTTGTAACCTGTGTGCTCCCGAGTTTGATTCGCGTTGGTCACCAACCCGTGGAAACAAAATTTTAACTTGGATTGGATGGGCCTCGTGGATTAGTCTTGGGCCTAGAAAGCCTTTGGACACCACGGTTATAAAAAAAATAAAATAAAGAAGCCACAAGTTGTGAGAGATGAAATAAAGAAGCTACAAGTTGAAATGAAATAAAGAAGCCACATAGGAATAATATAAAGAAGCCACAAGTGTGAGAAATGTTTTTTAAAGTTACATAGTCTAATTGCTTTTAAAACATATTTTTAACTAGGAAAAATTTGTGCGTTGCACGGAAAAGTAATTTTTATGATTTTAATCCTTTTTCAATAGCTACTATTCATTATATTATATAAGTTCGGTTATTCAAACCGGGATACGATGTTTATGTTAGCATTATTGCATATAATAAATTATTAAACAATATAATTAATGTTACCTCTTATAATCCTCTTAAATTGTAACTATTATATATATATATATATATATATATATATTGTAACTATTTGGAAAATATTTAATGATAAAATATCTATATTTTTGAAGTATTGAGAAAAATGATTTATTATTTGTATTTATATAAAGGTCATGTTCATGTTATATTTATTTTTGTAAACCAATTTGAAATCTAATGTTGATATATTATTTTGAACTTAGTTTTAAATATTGTGTTTGTTACATATTATAATGAACAAAGATACTATTTTGGTTTAAAGATATTATAGTAAATAATCGGTGTAATGATTAACATATTTCCAGTGATTTTGCGGTATGGTACTTATGAGATTATACACATGCTCTATATATCTTGATCCTAGAAATTTTGTCTAGAGTATGATTTTTTTTTTTTTTTTATGTAACTGTACTTCTGATATTTTGTCTAGTTTCCTCTTTGTGTAACTGTTCACTTTCACTTATTATGTTGAATATTTTTCTAAAATTATTAGCAATAATTAATATAGTCAATAACGGTAGCATTTAAATGATTGTTAAAAAATTAATTTTAAACTATTTTACATAAAATGTATAAGATGTTTGATATTATAAAAACTTTAATATTAACTTCCTTTTCAAATTTAATGTTACATATTACACTTTCATTTTAAAAATCATTATTAAAAGCATAAATTTTAGAGAAAATTATAAGTTTTAATCCAATGAATGTACATTTAAATATAAAAAATTGACACATGTCATTTTTCTAGGTAACACATGGCAGCTTCTCAAAACTCTTTTGAGAAGAAGATCCTAAAATATTATATAAGACTAGGGACTGGATCTGCGCTACGCGCGGATTTGTGTTTAGTAGGAGTTTCTATCATCATTTACTGTATTTAAAAAGAAATCAAGGTTAAAATAGATGATGCTCTTATGTTGTTTTTGTTAGTGTTTGTGACTAATTGTTGAAATTTATATTTATTTATCTAAGTTATTTGGTTAAATCTAATATTGCATTTTTAGATAATTTTAAATGTTAGTCTTATTTATTTGGGTAATCATTTTAGTAGGTTTAGGTGGAAGAAAAGTAGACATCATAAAATTTGATGCAACCGAAAGTTTAAGAGAAACTTTGAGAAGTGTTATATGCAATTTTTTTGTATGTAATGTTCGAGCCGGGGAATTTATTTGTCTTTTGCCATATTAGTATTTTAATTGATTCCAATAGGCAAAAGTGGAATAAACAACAAATTTGAGTAAGAGATAGAAAGAAACGTGAAAGATGTGGGATACAAGAGAAACATATAGAATATGTAAAGGTAGAATCACATGGATGTGTGAGACAGAAGAAAAGAGACGGCTGAAATATATTGGGAGGAAATCTGGTCTGTTTAAATGAGGATGGACAGTAAATGGTGATGGTGAAAAGAAGGACGAGAGGACCGAATAATAAGATTCAAACCTTTTAAGTTTTAACGGCCAATAGTCATACAGTTTTATATTTGTTTACCAGATTTACATAAACAATGTGCTTAAAGTTCTGATTACGATCCTTTTCAAAAAAAAAATTAATCTGATTACGAATTCATTGAGAACAAAACGCCCAAAATAAAACAAAATTCGCTCATGACAAACACAACAAATTCAGTTACTCTATGTCTCAAATATGGATAGAAAGATCGTAAGTTTTACACTCTTTGTGAAGTCAACAAAATGTTGTCAAACCAAAAGTATAAATTCAAGAAGGTACAACTTCTTAACTAACATATTAATGAATGATGTTTATAATGATTACAAAAGTATAGTAATGAGTTTATATATACTAGTGACACTAGTATATATAAACTCACTTCGCGCGGAAGTTTGTACGTTGTAATTCATATAATCAAAACTTGTTATTGTTTTGGATTACCATCACCTTCTTCCCTAAGATGCATCTGACAAATCCATCAAACTTCTTAAAACTTCTACAATCGTCCTTTCATCTTAAACATATGTTCGTCCGACATGTCCAGAATACCAATTGGTAACCATCAAAATGAAATACTTGTACCATTTTCTGATTTTTGTACCTAGCTAGTTGTTTTCCCAATGATATGAGTGTAGCAAAAAAAAATTATAATGTTTCATCCATTAGAAAATCATATTGAACATGTTATTGTTTCGGGTTACCACCATTTGTCTTTCTTGAGATTCATTCTCACAAGTCACAGCTTTAAGTTCCTTAGAACTTTCACAAGCTTCCTTCAGTTTATTTTTTTTGTTTTTCTTACATGTCCAAACGCTGATTTATGTGCTCTCTCATAAATCACCTTAAAACATCCATGCAAATCATAAAAGTGTGTCATAAAAAATTACTAACCAATTAATTTTGTTATATATTTTACTATATAATTTTTTATAAAAGAAAATCAAACTAAAAGTGATGTAGGAAAAAAAATGAATTCTTTTTCATCAATAATACGTTTGTTACATATATGACACTATTTTATGTTATACATAAGAAACATTAATTGGGGATATATAACACATTACAAAATGTCTTTCAACTTATTTCTAAGATACACTCAAATATAAACGAATGATGGTTATTATATGATTAAAATTGATAATGAATGAGATGAAGAGAACACATTTTCCTTTATATATGTAGATTTTTTTTAATATAAAATTAATAAACAAAATATGTTAAGTATAGCAAATAACTTTCAATTTTAAGATTAATATATAAATTACTTTTGTGAAAACTTGTCTTTGCAAGTTCTATGAGATATTAAAAATAATTAAATAATAGTTATTGTGAAATTTAAAGTGTAGTAAACATTAAAAGTAATCAAATGTGTAGAATAATAGTTGTTGGTGCCATGTGCCACAATTTGAAAAAATGTAAGGGTGAGGTGGCACTCTAAGAAGAGAGGAAACTCTCCTTTATATATATACTAGTGGATGATCCGCGCTTCGCGCGGAAGTTTATGAAGTTATAAAGATGATAGTAATGACAATAAATAAAAAGCTAATATATCTAACAATCATATGTTATTGGAAAATTTTTCTCTCATTTGTCCTCTAATAAATAATTTGAACATGTTATTGTTTCCGATTACCGCTTCCGTATTCATTCTTATATCCCTCTAACTCTTAAAACTCCTACAATTATCCTTTTGTTTTAAAGTATATTCGTCTAACATACCTTAACACTGGTTATTGGCCATCCAAATGAAATATTTGTACCATTTTCTGATTTTTCTAGCTTGTTATTCAGCTAATGGCTTTTTCTATGACTTGAGTGTAGCGAATATTTTATAGGATTTCTTTCATTCATTCATTGAAAAATCAGTTTGAACATATTATTGTTTCGGGTTACCACCACCCCTCTTTCATAACATTCGTTCTTACACCCATCAAGTTCCTTAAAACTTCCACAAGCTTCCTCCATTTAACAAAATAATATATGTTTTTACTCCAATAAATTACTTCGAAACATCCACTCATATCACAAAAGTTTGTCATAAACAATGACTAACGAATTAATTTTTGCATATATATAACTATATAGTGTTTTTTTTAACTAAGACTGATTAAGAAAAAACTTGTATATTTTAAATAAACTTTGATTACATTTGATTAGGCACTATTGTATTTATTTATAAGAAAAATTAATCAATAATATATAAATTAAATAACTCTGTTCAGATTTATTTTTAAAATTAACTAACATATTAATGAATGTTAGTTATAATGATTACAAAAGTGTAGTAATAATTTGGTGTCATGTGTCATCATTTGAGATTATGTGAGGATGATGTGTCACTCTAAGAAGTGAGTTTATTCTCCTTTATATTTATATTTATATATATATATATATATATATATATTATAAAACTATTGGATGCATTACACAGTCACAATTAGGGGTGTTCAATCCGGTCAAACCAAAACAAACAATATGGTTCAGTTTTGGTTATACCATATTAACCATATGGATGTGATTCTGTAAAAACCATGGATAAGGATATGGTACATATATAAACCGAAAAAATTGATTAAACCGAAATAAACTGATTACTTCTAATATATCAATAAATATTGTATACATAATTCTACTATGGATATAAACAGCAAGAATCCTAGTTTAAAATATAATATACAGTGCAATTTTTACAGTTAAAAATCGTAATGATGGTTTTATCAGTATAAACTATAAGAAATCTTAGCTATAATTAACTTCCTCTTTTTTCTATGTAGTAATAGCTTAATTTAATCAAAGTTACTAGCAATTTTTGTCTTCTTATAATTTGGTTGATTTTAAGTACTTATTAATTAGGTTATAATTGAAATTTACGTAAATCGAAATAAACAAAATGCAATTAAGGTTTTTGATTAAAAATCGAATAAAATCGAAACCGAACCAAATCAAACCGAAACGAACCGAAGTTGATATGGTATCAATATGGTATATAAATTTCATAAATTGGAAAACCGAAAAACTAAAAAACCGAACCAAAACTGAACCGAAAACCAGATTGAACATCCTCACAATATGAAATTATAAGTACTGCACAGTTACTTTTTTTTTCCGTCTGAATAATGCATTAAACTATTGAAAGTGTAGCATAATACAAAGAAAATCTCTCTGTTTTCCGACCAAAAACAGAGCCATCTGGCTGAAAGAAGAACCAAAACTAATTATGTGATAAAACCAACACTACATAGCCTTTGCCGCCAATGCCTCCTTCACTAGCATTTCATGGAGCCATCTTGGTGAGCCTCGTGATATGTAAGATTGGAGACGAAGGTCCGACACTACGCTTCGAGCTATTTCATACGCCCCTTTATTTGCTTTGAGATGTTCAAAACTCAAATCCCAAGTAATTTGTCCTTTCACCAAATCAAGGATAGGTGCTATAAATCCTCTGGCCGTCGGCCATGCTTGAGGGTCCTTGAGAGCTTGAATAATGTCCATAGTAGACGACACAAAAGTAACCATCCTGACCTTGAATGTCTTCATACATTCCACAGCCCAAATCCAGCTTTTAATTTTAGCTTCATAGCATGTCAAAACACCGGAGAAAGCTTGTCTTCCATGCAATCGCACCCTACCCGTATCGTCCCTTAAGAGCCATGAGACTCCAGCTAATTGTTTTATCTCATCCCACGCATAACCAATATTGCACTTTAGACTTCCTTTCTCCGGCACCCTCCAACCCGTTGGAACATTCTGTCGGAGAAATCTTGCCTCCTCATCTGTTTGTTGTGCTAAATGCCAATGCCTTGATTCTTCAAAGGCTTTCTTTATAATCACAGGAGCTTCTAAAGATAGATTATCAAATAGCTTGGCATTTCGATTTTTCCACAGAAACCATACTACCCAGGGACCAACAATATGAAGTTCATCATGTATAGTTGTAGAGTCTTCAATGCGGGCCAGGTGCGTCACGTTGTCATAAACAGATCCCGAGAAACCTGAAACCGGTAGAGGTAAATTGGAGAGTCCAGACCAGACGAGCAAAAGGACAGGTAAATAACACATGGTTAATGGTTTCCTCTTCCTCTTCACATAACAAACAACCATCAAAGAAGCGCCATCCTCTTGTCTTTAAACAATCAACCACCGAGATGGCCCCTTTGAGAACCTTCCATAGGAAAACTCGTATTTTAGGAATAGTCTTAAACTTCCAGCATCTTCTTAAGATTGGGATGATGGAAAGTTGCGCCCCTGCTTCATCATAGAGTTGTTGCTTGTGTACCTTATGTATGAGTTCATAGCCCGAAGCAACCGTATAGTTACCATGAACCGTATGAGACCAACAATAAGAATCAGGGAACCGAGGATTAGGCTTCATACTGTATATGCGCACGATATCCTCCATACAGAATAATTCAAGTAGCGTATCCATATTCCATGAACTCTTATCAATCGTCATAAGCTCAGTGACTAGCGTATCAAAATTGACCAAGCCTTGTCGAGGAACCAGTCGTCTTGGTCCTCCTTCAGGCAGCCAATCATCAGTCCAAACTAATGTTGATTCACCATCTCCTATCAGCCGTTTCAACCCCTGCATCAAGAGTTCCCGCCCATGAACTAAACTGCTCCAACCATACTAAGCCCATGTCCCAGTTGGTGCTGTTAACACATCAGAATCCGGGAAATATCTGCTCTTCAGAAATCTCGACATTAAGTTTTCAGGCTCCTGGTACACTCTCCATGTTTGCTTTGCCAAGAGAGCCTGATTAAAGAGTCCTAAGTCACGGAAGCCCATCCCACCCATGTTCTTTGGCATTGTCAACTTCTCAGCACTCACCCAATGTATCTTATGCTTGTGTTCTTGATTATCCCACCAATAATTCATCATTGCACTCGTCATCTGTTTGAGTAGAGTGACTGGGAGCTTGAAGACAGACATAGCAAAAACCGGAAAGGCCATGGCCACCGATTTTAGGAGGACTTCTTTACCACCCTGGGATAGAGCATTCGAAAACCAACTGGATAAATGATGCACACAGTTTTCCTTTATATATCCGAGTAAGTTCTGTTTTGATCCCCGCAGACATTCTGGAAAGCCCAAATATACACCTGTCCCACCCTCATTAACAATGCCAGTTATTGCTTTTATTCGGAGCCGCATATCATCCTCCACACCCGAGCCAAAAGTGATAGCCGATTTAGTAACATTAACCATTTGACTTGAGCATTCCTCATACTGTTTCAGACAATTCATCAGCCCCAAGCAGTCCGTCGTCGTAGCTTTGCATATAAACAAACTGTCATCGGCGAACAATAAATGATTTATAGACGGTCCCTCGTGGTGAAATCTCATGCCATGAATAATATCATACTCCACCGCGATCTGCCCTTTCTCTTGATCACGTAGTCTCTCAATTCCGTTCTTATCACACCGGGATCTTAGAGAATTCTTAATTCTTGTGGATTTTACCGAAGCATGAAAAAACGATGTATTACGATCACCTGCTTTAAGCCATGTAGCACGACTCTTTTGCTTCCAAAATATCTCCTCATCCCTATAAGCCACTGCTAATTGTGTTTTCAAATCCGATATCAAGGCTTCATTAGGTGTAATTAAGGCATCTTCCTTCTC
The DNA here is from genome assembly GCA_900406295.1 of Aurinia saxatilis. NCBI lineage: Eukaryota > Viridiplantae > Streptophyta > Magnoliopsida > Brassicales > Brassicaceae > Aurinia > Aurinia saxatilis. Next base: position 11,192 of record OVAP01001564.1, on the reverse strand, counting down.
CAGTCTCCCTCGCATTTCCTTGATTACCCGTGCTGAGTTCCTACCATGCTCTCTTTTCCATTGGCTAATTTGCCTTCTACAACACGTTAATCTCATCAAAATTGAAGATTCATTCTCCACTTCAGCACTACTGTCCCAAGCACGTTGAACCAAGTTCTCAAACTTAGGATCATCAGCTAATCTCTTATCAAACCGGAACTGGCCACGAAAGGGTTCCATATCATTAGTAAACTTCACCAAAACCGGTCGATGGTCAGAGCCATACCGTTCCAAGAACCATTGATGCACGTTGGGAAAAAGACTAAACCATTGGGTATTGGCAAAACAGCGATCCAGCTTACTATATATCCCCCCCCCCCCCCCGGTCGCTTACCCTTCCAAGTAAAAGAATTCCCAGTTCCTTTCAATTCATGCATCCCACAAGTGTCCAACATAGTTTGGAAATTTCTAAACGAAGATAATTTCCGCACCACCCCACCAATCTTCTCCTCATTATCTAAGATCTCATTAAAATCTTCAATCATGCACCACGGGTCTCGTCTAGAAACAGCGATTCTAGATAATCTTTCCCACACCAAGTGCCTAAACTCCGACACCGGATGTCCATACACGCATGACAGAAACCAAACATGCTGTCCATCTCTCACACGCAAATCCAACAAGTTTTTATCTTCCTGAAGAAACTCCAAAGACACATGTTCCTTCCAAAAGATCGCCAAACCGCCACTAAAACCTTGTGGCTCAACCGTTCGTAAATTCTTGTAACCTAACCATCCATGCACTCCTAACAAATACTGTAAACAATTTTTAGTCTCCATGAGGAATAGAATATCCGGAAAATGCTCTTTACGCATTTCCGAAAGTCGTCGAATTGTCTCGGGATTCCCCAACCCTTGACAATTCCAGCTCAATATACCTATTGATCGCTTGGCAGGTCAACTTGACCCGTTAATTTCCGCTCCTTGAGACTTTTATGGTGTGCTAAAACATCTGCACTCGCTTTCCTCTTGCCCGAGACCACTGCTTTTCCTTTCTCATCACTCATTACTCTCCGAGCCACAACAGTCACCTCCTCTGATGTTCTCCTGGGTTTCCTAGTTACTTTGCGGATGGGGGACTTCTTCTTCCGAGAATTCAGAGACTTCTTCCTTGTCTTTGAAGAGCTTGCGTCACTCGCCCCCACAACAAAGGCAAAATTCTGTCTTCCTCCATGGACACTGGACGCATCAGATAAAACCGCAACTTCCACCAGTTGGTCTTCCTGAACACTCCCTGGAGATGGAGCATTGGCAATGCCTGTCAACATGAGCTGTTCAACTTCCATCTCAGCTTCCACCAACCGAGGTTCTCTATATTCCACCATTTCGGTACCAACAGGTTCCTCAGCGAACCAACGAGGGATTGTTTGGAATTCAGCCATTTGCTTGCTAACCTCCATTCTCGCAGACTTCGCTCTTTGGGATCAGAAACCAGTATGTACTGTCTCATCTCATCCAGAAAAGCCTGATCAATCTTCGGTCTATTCGTGACAGGATCGAGCCCAACTTGCATCTCAGTAAGTACACCATACAAAGGATCCGCTGGTTGAATGACCGCTTCTGTCTCCCCTTGAACCGTTTCCCCTTGTGCACTCAATGTGTGTACTTCACTCTTTTCCATAAACGGACATTGGGGCTTTGCGTGTGTCAGACGTTTACACACAAAACATCGCTTCATGATCCTTTCATACTCCAATCTGACTTTTCCTGACTTTCCATGGTCCAAGATTATAGTTTTTTTATTCCGCAGTGGTTTTTAAATATCAAACAGGATCCTATCTCTCACATATCCCCGATCATCAGATTCCTCCTGATCAAAATCCACCTCCGTATCCTGTCCAATATCACCCGCTATTGCCCGGATTGATTCTTCTGTTAAGTAGTCCACCGGTATGTCGAAAATCTTTATCCACATTGGTAGTACTTGAAGATAATCATCCGGCGGATCTTCAACCCATCTCTCCAAAACAATGCTCCAATCGTCATGAAGCCATGGCCCCCCAGTCAAAACATGAAGAAAAGCATCCTCTGTTCTGAAGACGAACTGAAAATCTCGATTAGAGAGAGCAAAACCTCGGACCCGGCTTGATAGACCCCACTTCCTTGGCAGCTCCCCTATCAAACTACCCATACGCTGTTGAGTCGGATTTAAGAGTCGACCTATGAGACTCATCCTGTTGCGCTCCGTCGGCTTAAAGGATGCATTGTTTGCTAATGAGACCGGCTTATCCTCCTCGACAATCCTCATTGCTTGTAATGCACCAGTTAAAAATTCATTCATAGTAACAAGCACCGTAACGTGCTTCCAAAAGCACAGAACTGCAAACTTTTGCTCTGAAGAAGACGATGCTTAAAACAGAGACAAGGCGGCGCGCTGGGGTTCTTAAGGAAAAACTAGGAAACCCTCAAAAAATGAAGATTAGAGCAAATATTTGTGAGATATACAGAATATTTGTAGCAATCCGAAAGGGAAATGGAAGTTTACTCAAAATAATGATACGATATCTTCAAATTTTGATAATCAAACTTAAAAACCAAACTCTCTAAATGAGCTAGAGGGGCCTAAGCTGAAAAAGGGATGACATTGCATCCAACAGTTTTACTGCACAGTTACTTTTATAACACTTAAGTATATGAATACCGAGATTTTTTCATTACATAACAATAAAATAAAAAAACAAACGTATGTAATCCAAACGTTAGAATCTTTTATTTAGAAAAGTATAACAAAAACAGCCTCAAGGCCTGATAGTTATCCCAAGCTTATCTAGAGCTGCCTTAATGGTGTCACGGCCACATTCTTCAGCTTCTGCGATATTGGGACTGTTGAGTGGAATCACATCTTCCATTGGATAGCTCCTGTTACGGTGTAGCTCACGCAAGTCACTCGCTATGCCTTTTAGTTTGACTGTTTTGTGAATTCCTCCGAGTAAGCCATCATAGTCTGTGTCACCTGATTCTCCCACGAAGACCACCATGTTCGATAAGTCGATGCTCCATCGAACTAGTAAGTACCTGAAAACAGAGGAAGACATGTGTAATCTGGTCACATTAGAACTCAAATTCTAAGCCTATACAATTCATGATTTTCAAAATCAAGGAAGTGAAAACACTTGATCAAAACTTACCTCAGGGCTTGAGATCGTGAGGCAAGAACAGGTATAACGTTGACCCTAGCTCCGTTTTGGCAGTAAACCACATTGCAGCGTAGTGCTTGATTTCTCATCGCTTTCCTCAGCTTCTTCAGTGGAGGCATCTGCAGAGATAGAATGAATGAAGGAAGACTACGTGGTAATAGATAATAATCCAAGATGAGTATAAAACTAGTGTCTGAGAGAGTTGTTTACCGAAACGGGATCTTTCACTCTGAAGGATAAGCAATAGTTGGTTGAAGAAGCCCCATCTTCAGATAGAAACTCTCCTTGTTTCGCCTTCTTATCCTCAATCCAGTTGATCAAAGTCTTCCTCAAAATCTCTCCACCCCAGCGGAATTGTATATGAGAATGGTAATCTGCATCGAGTGTATAAGGAAGCTCGGTTTCATCCTCACAAGCAGAGGATGTGAAGTAGAGTTCACTGCCACTGTTACAGATAACAGCATCAAAGTCTTGTGATTTCAACCCTCCTGAAAGCAATATACTGTGAGTCTCTGATATAGTCATTGAGGTTGAGAGTATGAATCCTGTCGAACCGCCTTTGCCTGCAACATCCATAACTGTTTTGACAACCGCAAGAAGATCCGAAGTTGCGCTGCAGTCAACGGAAATGACATATATATGTTTCCGTCTTTTCAAAGTTGGCATCTTGGAGTCAAATTTCACAACTGATGTGCTCTTTTGTGCCAAAGCTGAAACAGCTTTCTCAAGCTTAGCTTGTCTTTCACTGGCACTGTCTTGAGAATCTAATTTAGTATCTCCACTGTTGTTACTATCACCCTTCTCATCATCTAAGGAAAGTTTTAGATTCAAGGAGATGTCATGTACATCTCTAAAGGAGTCACTGGGCGAATCAGAGTCTGAGAGATCAAAATCAAGTGTCTGCCATTTAGGATGTCTTTGCTTGCACGAAGCTATACGAGCCAAATATGTTTTGCAATGCTCTGGCCATGAAAACAGGTGGATGTTTTTTAGGCCATTTTGTCTGCATCTTGCCCAAAGATGCTTGTCTGAAACCAGTTTCAGGAGAGCATCAGCTATAGCTTGTTGATCATGAGGGTCAACTAGAAGACCATTGTCAAGCACCTACGAGTTAGTATAAAAATATAGATCAGCTATAGCTTGCACTGCAATGAATCTAGAAAAATTCTTGTGGCAAATGGAAAGTCACAAACCTGATGAATGTCAACTGGTCCTCCATTTTTTGTGGCAACAGTAGGCAATCCATGAGCCCCTGCCTGTTAGATACAGTGCCTTTTAATAAATAGATAAAAAGAGAGTGAGAAGAATAGAGTACTGAAGAGAGAAGAAATCATCAATACCTCGATTAGAGTCAGTCCAAATGGTTCGATAAAAGCTGGATTTATAAACACTCCCTGAAACAAAAATGTTTGAGATAAGATAGATAAACAAACTATGCATTAAAATATGGGAGGAATTATTGAATGATGTATCAGAAAAATTATCAAGTTCGTTTCTCTACCATTTAAAAAGGCAGATATCCAAGAAGAGAAGGACTGGAGGGGGCTCGCATGAGCATAGAGGAGAAAAATTTAAATGTACTTGACAATATGACTCTTGTGCATTACCTTAGTTTTTGCTGCCAAACGGTAAATTTCAGGCACATCAGACTGTTTGTGATGCTTAGGCATTGCCACTTTACCATAGAGGTCGTACTTGTCGATCAGCTTTAGAATTGAGAGCAACACCGAGGAATTTGTGGTAGACAACTCATCGATATCATCTCTGTTTCCCATTATTAATGTCTGCAATCGAAGAGAATAAAAAAAGAGAACGAAACAACTTCCAGATCACAATTCTGAGGAGAACAAATGCAGGGCTTACCAGGTTAGCAAGTTCTTGTAATGGAGGGCATTCTCCAAATGCTTTGACTAGAGTAACCAAGTTCTTTTTAGGGTCTGGCCGAGCAAGAGCGAGTATCATAGGCTTGCGCGGGTTAGAAAAGAAGCGCATAATCTGCTCAAGCAGTAAATATAGAGGTACCAGTAAACCATTATGGAAAATGTAAAAACTTTGATGAAAGGGAAAAAGAGTAGGATATGGTTTGACTATATGATTACCTCAGACCAAATTTCTGGATCAGACAATTGTGGATTTTCATCATCTCTTGCTCCTTCCCCATCTGAATCCACATCATGAGGGACAATGTGATGAAATTCCATTCCTGGAGGAATTACCTGGAATCACAAAGACAAGGCTAATCATGACAGATTCTTATTTTTCAAGTCCAATTAATATAGAAACAGAGAAGACAAAGAATATACTTACAACCATGCGAGGCATAAATCTGCCTAGAGAACTCAACCCCTTTTTCATCCTATCTCTGAGTACGTACTCTATTTCCCGATCAAAACCATCATAAAGGCTCCATTGCTCTTTGATCTCTTGCTTTGTACTAGTTATAACTATTTCAGAAGCATCAAGACATAACTCCTCTGCCTCTATACGTCTCATAATTTTGTAAGAATTTATCTCCTCTTTTGGCCTCCCTTGTTTCAGAAGTTGCTCAAGCTTATCACGACCAAGAGAATGTCCAGTAAAAACCATTGGTACATTCAAAGCCCCGGAGAGAAGAGCAGCGGAATCACCAGCATCAGCATAGTGCCCGTGAATAGCAACCGGCCACACTTGTCCACCACCAATTTGCTCACCAAGGACCTTGGAGATGTGCATAATATAACTAAGGGCCCTATCAACAAACTCAGGAATATGCGGCCACAGAAGCTCCTTCCGAACATATTTATCCTTCGGACCAAAAGGTATACGGACTATATAAGCTCCACTACTCTCTCCATGCTCCCGCTCTGTGCTATCAATGTCTAAAGGATTTAACATCTCAGTCGGTTCAGAGTAGCTGCAATCCACATCTGGTCCAGATACTTGTCTGGTCAACAAATCAACACGATAGACTCCAGGCATAGATCCCAATGCCCTTGCAAGTTCCACAACATACTTCACCTGTTTGCAAAGTGAAAGCTGAGCAATTTACAACTAAAGTAAGTAAGAAAAAGAAGAAAAAAAAACTCGCAGGAAGAAGCTTACTTGACCACCAGTATCAGAATCCCGACCAAGCTCCATGTTTTCACCACGTATCAAACCATGTAAACTGCAAAACATTTTCTACTATGATATACCACACCATATGAAACAAACTTAGTTTTTCATAAAACTCACCTTAACTCTGTCTAACTACAAAACACCAATACCCGCGAGTATATACCTTACTAAGACGATGTAAAGCTTTTTCTCTTTGTGAGTAGCAAACCAATTCTCAAAGACGTCAACAGAAGTAATCCGAGACATTTTGGGTTTGGTGTTGTTATCAGTAGTTTGAGATAGATGAGCAGTTACTTCCTTCCTCGCTTTCTCGCGCTCAAGGTTCCGTTTCGCTTCACGCTTAACATTCTTCCCTTCAACCTTTTAAAGCAAACCATAAATTTCACAACGATCAAGTCAACGCAAGATTCAGAATCAAGATCAACTAAATATTACGACGGTTGTGTTCGATATCCGAAATGACGAACCTGTTTCTTCTGGCGAGCCAAATTCCAGATCCTCCAACACAAATTCTCCAACCTAGTGTTCCTCTCTTGTGGACTCCTCGTTGCAGCAGCCTGTGAAAGAATTAGAATCAACCATTATTATCAAATCAAATCGAAATTGTAGATACCTGAAGCCAGGAGCGATGAAGATCAGTCTCATCGAAGCCAGTGATGACTTCCTCAACGAAATAACGAGTCGGACTGAAATGACCACGCTCTCTCAACAGAAGCGAAGACTTAGGGTTTCCGATTCCCGGCTCGGCGGCGAGGATCGCTTCTAGGTAACTATTCACCCAGTCGTTCCCCACCATTTTTGAACCTCAATTTCAACGAAATCGAAGCACAAAAATAACACTTGTAGAAAACGAAAGAGAAGATGGAGAGGCTGAGAGAGGTCAAGATACAAAGAAGCGGGAGAGAGGAGGAAGACAAGTTATTTTGGGAAAGATTTGTGTGCTTTTTATATCATCTGCTACTGAAATGTGAAGAGTATATGGTTTGGGGTAAGATAGTCACAGATCGAAATATTAAAGGGAATATCCGGAGTTTTTTTTTTTTTTTAACTATTTAATTAATTTGTGAAAATTAAAAAAAAAAAAAAAGGTATGATGTGTCAAATTTTGTGACGAAATCATACTGGAAGAATCCGTGATATTATTTAATTTTAATATGTGGAAAGAGTGTTGGAGGAGATGACCAATTAGATATCAAGGAAGCAATGAGAGATGTACACTTGTCGAAATTCTGCAACACTCCATAAGCTTAAGAATCCCTAGTTTGTACTTTGACTAGCATTATAAATAATACGATCGAATATTACATTTAGCTGTCCACATAGTTATAAAAAAAAAAAAAATCTTAGATTGTTCCACGAACGTTCACGATAGCCCACGTAGAACCCAGGCAATCTTAGATTGTAAATCTCTGATTTATACCCAGGCACCCCAAGAAATTTCAAATCTGTCTTCTGGATTTGTAATTGCTACAGTGAACACTGCAGTATCAAACTCAACTTTACCCTCTACCCAAATCACCTTAAATATCCCAAACTAGATATGCTTTCACCCTTCAAACTATCCACAAGTCACTAAATGTATCTTGGATTACCCAAGTTTCACATCCATCGATCACTTTAACTAGCTCCACCACTCTTACTACCAATAATCTCCCTCCCTCCTTCTCCAGTGGGGCTTTTACTCTGGCAGAGAAGCTAAAAAAGACTTCCGACAAAATTCTGAGAAGATACACTACTGAAGTCATCCCTCCGTCTTCCAAACCCAGAGTCAAAATACCAAGATCAGTTTTACAACAAGGTGAAGAGATTCATGGGGTTTTGGTGGTTGGAAATTTTTTGGGAAGACCTCCCCCTTTCAAGCATATTCAGAATGTTCTAAATTCTCTATAGAACAAAGAAAACAGACTGGAAATTCATCTCAACCCCAATTCCAACTCCATGGTAGTCAGATTATTAAATGATTTCTTACGAGAAAAAATCCTAGAGAAAAAAAGTCAGGCATATAGGAGAAGCAATGTTTTATGTGTACTCTTGAAATTCTAAAAACTCCAACTCTCTAGAAGTTGTACCAATTTGGGCCCATCTAGAGTGTGTTCCTCTGGAATTTAGGCACCAAGAGGGTCTAAGTAGGATTGCAGAATCTATTGGTAATCCTAAAGATATAGATGACTTCACACTTAATATGGTCAGTTTGACTACTTCACATGATTAAAGTTGAAGTCAATCTCTTAAGTCCATTACATAAGAAGATTGAGGTGGATGATGAAGAAGGCTCGTTAATCTTGGTAGTTGTCCATTACCCTTGGTTACCTCCAACGTGCTCCAACTGCAAACAGATAGGACATGTCAGTAAGTTCTGCCCAAGCTTACCACCATAATGGGATTCCAAGAAATCAGATAACTTGGTCAATAGCAAGAAAAAACCTGACTCTAATCAAGACAAAAAGGATAATTCTACTAGTTGTCCTACCTCAGATACGCCAAGGGCCACTGGTCAGTTGCTATAATTACCTGTTTTTCCCTCTCCTTCTGACCCGGGTAGTGTCCCTAACTCCTCAAACTCTTTAACCCACCCCATGGCCCCCAAAGAAAACCACCACACCAAACACAATCACCACCCAAACAGATAACCCCTTTTCTATTCTAGCTTCTCTGCCCCCAAACACATCACCCCTTTTCTATTCTAGCTTCCCTGCCCCCAAACTCATCAAATATTTTGTCTATACCCACCTCTTTACCTTGTTTCCCTTCTGGCTCCCTGCCACCATCCACCCTTTTATCACCTACATTAAAAACAACCATATCAGTTTTTCCTATAATAAACAGTCCCAATAGCTCTTTCTCTACACAGGGAGGAGCCCCACCTTCTTAACATATGGATATAAGATCCTTTTTCGGAATGTCAGGAGTATAAATGAACCTGGAAAACTAAATCTTTTTGGAAAATGGTTAACTACCTATAAACGTTTTTTTTGTGCTATTCTAGAAACTAAGATCAGAGAAGTAAACCTGGATAACCTTTTGAACCGATTTTGCCCTGGTTGGAAGTATATCTCCAATCATGCTACAGATGAGTCTGGTCAAATTATCTTCTTGTGGAAGCAGCCAGTCAACGTGACTCCCCTTCATCAATCAAGTCAATCCCTAACTTGTAAAATTAGGATTCCAGGTAGACATAACTTCATCCAGACTTCAGTTTACACATCAAATACAAGAGAAGAAAGAGTGTAACTTTGGTGCGACTTACTTGGTCTTCATAGCAGTTTAAGCTTGGATCCCAAAACCTTGGGTATTATGTGGTGACTTTAACCAGATCATCCATCACAGTGAGCACTCCTCTCCTTTGGTGAATAGTTGGATAAGTGATATGCTTGAACTACGGGATTGTTTCTTCCAGCTAGATGTCACTGATCTCAACTACCTTGGACCTCAGTTTACCTGGACAAATAGCAATCCTATCAGACATGTCACAAAAAAGCTAGAAAGACTCATGGTTAACAATGTTTGGAAACTAACATATCCGGCCAGTTCAACCTTTTTCTCTAGCCCTCTGTTATCGGACTATGCCCCTTGTACCCCTATACTTGCTTCCCCTAGACCTTCGTACGGTACCAAGCCATTCATATTTCTTAAATCACTAGCCAAACATCCCAAATTTGTGGAAACGGTGGAAAACTCATGGAATCAATCTCGAACCAATGCTACCCTAGTGTCTGTTTGACATCATTGTTTGTTAAATTAAAAGCAATGAAAAGAGAGTTAAAATCACTTACTAGAGAGGAAATTTTTGAAATCCAGAAAAGAGTGACAGATTTAACTAACCTTCTTTCTAATGTGCAGGTAAAAATGCTCACTTCACCTACTCCCACCATGTTCTAATAAGAGAAAGAGTTACATTCTAAATGGGTACAATTAAGAGCAATTGAAGAAGTTTTTTTCAGGCAGAGGTCTCGTATAAATTGGCTAAAAGAAGGAGATCAGAACACCTCTTACTTCCACAGTGTTACTAAGATGCGCAATTCTATGAATACCATAAGAGGTCTAGAAGACTCATATGGCATCTTCATAACAGACCCTAAGAAGTTGAGTAAACTGGTGGTGAAGCATTTCAAAGACTTTTTGGCACCTTCTAATCTGACATGTACACCGTGCACACCCTCCTAATTCTTTAATCTATTAGTCTTCAATGTCCCACCTGCAACGCAAGCTTCAATGTTAGCAGTTCCAACGGAGGAGGAAATCACACATGTGTTTTTCAAACTCAATGCAAACAAGGCACCCGAACCGGATGAACTAACTTCAGGGTTCTTTAAGGCTGCTTGGGGTGTGGTTGGAAAAGATTGTGTTGAATCCATCCGCCTGTATTTCTTAACTAGATTTATGCCTGCATCAGCAAATGCCACAATACTTGCATTAGTCCCAAAAAGAACTGGTGCTACAAGGGTGACAGATTACAGATTTGTGTCTTGTTGTAATACGGTGTATAAGGTCATCTCAAAGCTCTTAGTCACTCGTTTGAATCCAATCCTCCCGCTGGTTATCCTGCCAAATCAGACAGTATTTGTGAAGGGAAGATTACTGGTTGAAAATGTTTTGTTGGCATCTAAGATAGTAAATGGCTATCAAATGGGAAAGGGAGAAAAGAAATTGACCCTGAAAGTGGACTGATATATCGTGGATTTTATGGTTTTTAGCCACGATTTAAAGGGTTTTATCGAGTCTTTTTGGTGTTTTTCTAGGCTTTATTAGTATTTACAGGTTACAACACGCATTTAGTGATTTTAGAGCTTTCTAGAAGATATATGGAGCAAAAGGATCAAGTGAAATGGAAAGCACATGAAGAAATTCGGATCAAAGCAAAAATATGGAAATTTTACTAGGAGTGTCGATCGACACCAGTCGCGAATCAGCCGAAGCCCAA
>OVAP01001563.1:0-23169 GCA_900406295.1 Aurinia saxatilis | reverse complement strand
ACACCCTAAACGGGCCATACCCGCGGGCCGCGGGCCCAACTGACAACACTAACAACAAAGAAACAAAAAACAAGAAAATGTTAGTAAATTATTTGGACTTAATATAAATTTTTCAGTTATAGGTAAAATGGTGGGACTCGGCAACGGCCCACTTAATAAGTTGTCTATTTTTCACTTAATAAGACCTTGACAACTACAATGTATCAATGCAGTAGTAAGGATCGAAATCCACAAATCCCAACAATTACACTGTAACCTATTAATTTAATTAATTAAGCTAAATCGAATATTCAAAGGGTTTTTGGTTTCTTGTTTCTGATTTTTCTAAGGGTTTTAAATTCAATAATAATAAAAATGCTAGACCTAGGGGTGATCAATGGACTGTCTAAAACTAAACTAGATGTTTATTTAGGTTCTAATTCTACTCAATTCCAACTCAAATATAATTCTAGATTGGTCCACTTTCGTGGTACCAATCACTTCTCTTAGCTACTTAAATGCCTAAACTTTCATTTGGATTTAAACTAGCAGAGAGCATTACTGGAGAAGATTTGATTTGTTCACAACTTGCCTTAGCATCAAATTTCGTTGGCTAAGACAATATGCTCTCCTAATAAGGTTTCAGGAGTCCTACTACACTTTCCTTTAATAGGGAGTCCTATGAACTGGAACTAGGTGATCAATTCTAGTTTAGGCTTTAAGACTTTATTTGGAGGGAATTCTTCTACACATCTACCTATTTACATCCAGTTACTAACTTAACAATCCATGAACTCCCTATATCTAACAACCTAACTACTCACACATGACTAAAGTAACAAGAAAACAATATGAAATGATGAACATAATTATAAACAACGAAATACTGAATAATATTTTATTAATGATAAAAATATGAAAATACAAAAGAACAAAGGGTTCAAGAACACTTCTCAACAGTAGGGAATGCAAGGAATGAAAGGGAAATGATAGCCTCCAAGGAATCTCCAAGAAACAATCACAAAATCTCAAGAAAAAATGAAGAACAATGAACCAAAATGTCTTAGATCTAAAAAGAGAGAATAAAAACTTGCATAATTTGTTTTGGGGGCTCATAAATGGCTTTATACTCCAGGGTTTTCGTGCAGCATTCACCAAAATAAGGTAAGTTTTTGTCAATCTAATGATTGACAAGTTTCTAAAAATACATCACGATCAAACACGAATCGATTGATCTGCGTTGAATTCTCGCATGCAGGTCGATCTCCGGATGTTTCGTGTCTTCTTCAGTAACATGGATCAATCGATCGATCCATCTCCAAATTTGGAAAATCTTCACATTTTTGCTCACAACTTCATCTTGGAGCTCAAATCCAAACCCCAACGTGTTTGTACATGTTAAGACTCTAAAATGACACTAAAAGACTCGAAAAACAGTTTAAAACAAATGTTAGAAAGTGTTAAAAACTCAATATATCATGTATTTATAGGGGAGAGGGTCAAACAGTTGGCCGAGATAAATCAGGAAGAGGATTTGAATAGGAATCCAAATATTTGTGTCTATCCAGCTCTGATCAATCGATCGCCAGTATTATACTCGATCGACTGATATTTGAAATGCGTCTTGTGAAGATTCATTATCTTCTGTTATTATCTCCAACGTATTATGATATCTCCCTGAATGCAACGGTCTTTATCTGAATTTGTTCTCGAAGCTTCCATGGATTAATGGGCTTTGATCAATCAGTGGGCCTCTCCTCCGGTCGATTGGGCATTCATCTCATACGTGCTTCTAGATACATCTTCAATGATTTGGGCTTAACTTCTTATTCCTGAGGGCAAATGACTCGACTCTAAGCCCATGTGACAGCTAACTCAATCCAAAACAAACATCTCCATCATCCGGGCCTGGACTTCTGATGTTGATTTGTTGGACTTGATAAAAAATGCCCATTTGTGACCTAAAATGCATTATTTTCACAAAAATACTTAGCAAACAGAGAAATGTGAAATTCAGTGGTTTATGTTTCAAATCAAATAGTTACTTCATAAAAAGCACCAAAATTCATATCGAAAAGCGGTAAAATATCAGCCCTATCAGCTATCAACAAGGAAATGGAAGGTGGCACAAGATGAAAAAAGAAAAGTCCTAACCTTAAGGTGGTTTAGCTAGGACTATAAATAGGCTGGTAGTCCTAGGTCTCGATATATTTTCAACTTCTTACAACTCTTGCATGTTAAAGCTTTGTGGTTGCAAGAGAATTTACTTCCGATTAATAGTATAACCTACTTTCGATCTTGGTCTTTGCTTTCTTTTACTTTCAAGCGATTCATACTTAGAGAGTCGACGATCCCTAAAGGTTTTGTAGACAGGTTTTGGTTGTATGAATTCTCGCCCACACAATTTGGCGCTAACTGTGGGACTCATCGACTGCTCCAAACGAAGAATCGTTTGTAACCTGCGAACATGGTCGAAGGCGAAATCCTAGCACAACAGTTCAATCCCGACGGATCCATCGTGGTTCCACCAGTTAATGGAAGCAATCCAGACATATCCACCATGCAGACAACACAAAACAATGGAGGTGACAAAACTAGGAATCCTCCTGGATGATCTATTCTCGAAACTATGAGCACCCTGCTCAACGAATTGCTTATGCGCTCAACAAGTTCAATCAAACTATCGCAGACAGGTTGGAAGAACTCACCGTTCGAAACCAACCACGAAAATCCTCAAAAAGGCTTTTCGGGGTGGCTGCTCCCGATGGTCCCAGACAAACAGTTCGTAGAACAATTGGTACCCACAACAACCATCTGCATGGATTTGAGACGATCGAGGGTGACACGGACCCTCACCAAGACGACGATCGCTCCATTGTTCTTTTGTGTCATGGTAGAGTATCTGAAACAAAAATAACTTAAAGTTAGAAATGCAAAGGCAAAATAGAGATAAAAGCAACTGAAACTGAAATAAAAAAAGGGAAAGAATTAGTCTGGATTTTGGTCGTTATGTTAGTGGGGAAACCGTTGCTCCCCGGCAAGGGCACCAGAAAACTTGATGAGGATTAAATTTTCACCGAAATCATTTCCGCAAGCGCATAAGCTTCGCAGTAGTATTTAGGGATTGTATCCACCAAGAGCAAGTGCACACAGTGACATGACGTGTTTACTCAAGCAAAGCAACAAATATGGTTTGAGAGTGATGGATTTGATCAAATGCATAAGAAATTCGATCTAACGGAGTGAACTTTCGATCAAATACAAAAAGTGTCTTCGGTTGAATGAGTCGCCTGCAAAAATAAAAATAGAATAAAAACGTGAGATAATCAAATTATAAATTCGTTAGGAAATGATATAAGATTGGGGCAAAAGGTTTAGAATGATGCATTGATGGGAAGCAACAAGTTGGTTTTAACGCTCTCTCTTGTTGTTCAATGGATGGATGCGGAGATAGATATGAGATCGAACAAGTTGGCTTTAACGCTCTCTCTCTCTTGTTGGACCGAATGATGGAGTTGATGGTGGATCGTAGATCTCCACTTAAAGGTGTGAAAGCCTTTGTGATGAGATCACAAATCTAGATCTTAGTGAATTCACATAAATGACATACAAACGTTTACTAATTAAAGAAATCCACCTAACTTCGATAAATAAAACAAAACCTTCCAAAAATCTGTGGGTTTACAATGAAAGGAGAATTGAGCTTATATAGGTTCAATTTACATGTAATCAAATAAATAAATAAATAAATGCAAAAATCAATCTAATTAATTACAAAAATCCATTAATAAATAAATTTGGAGGATTTGATTGCATTCAATATTTAGTGTGATTGGTACTTTTTATCTATACACCGTCTTGCTATATCAATGGTTTGCTACTCCTAGACACCTTCTGTTACACCCCTTCAGTCTCTAGACTAGTTATCAAGTGCAGGAAATCAATTGCTACTCCGGGAATGGACATTCGTTTGTTCAAAATCAATGTTCCGGTTAAATAACTTTAAGTGGTGTATTAGTAGTTGCCAATCCTAGATATGATTAAGGTATGACAAGAAAGAAAGTCTTAACTAGTCACTGCATAATCTTATTGCATATCTACCAAAGCATGAATACTCATAACAAACCTTATTCCTAACAATGAAATTGCTCAGACATGCTTATGATAAACATAACAACAAATGGACTTGCAATTATAAAAATCAATAAGAAAAGGGTTCAGAATGCTTCTCTATAACGCAGAAACAGAGAGGACAACTTCTCCCTTTGACAGAAAATCCAAATAGAAACAAAAGGAAATAAAAAATAAAAGAGAAAGCTAGTGAACTATTTTGCCTGATTCTTGTAAACTTGTTGTGTTTCTTCTGCTCGTTGCTTCTTTATTTATAGTGCAGAGGTCGAGTGAGAAGTTGAGAGAAATCAAGAATCAGATTTGTGACAAATTCAAGAGTTTGGATTTATCCACTCTTATTCGATCAAATACAGGTGGGATTCGATCGAATATCCTCTTAAAACGCGTCATCAGTATCTTATGAATATCTTCAACTGATTCTGATAACCCCTAAGAGGCAACGGTCTTATCTGAAGTACGTTCCAGAAGTTTCTAGTGATTTCCTTAGATTTAATCGAATTAAGGAGGCATTCGATTGAATCGGCTTTAATCACTCGTGGACTTCAGATGGACATCACTTCAATGATATAGGCTTAACTCCTTCTTCCTGAGGCTAAATGACTTGATTCCAAGCCTCACCGACAGCTAACTCACGTGGCTTGGTTGTCTTGAAATCTCACTTCAATCCAAAATGTACACCATTTTCTTTTGGGCCCGAACATCTGGTGTTGGATTGCTAAACTTGGTAAAAATACACATTTACGACTTAAAAAGCCTTATTTTCACAAAAATATTTTGAAAACAAAATGTGAAATTCACGAGGTTTATTCTTAAATTAATAGGTTTCATTAAGAAAACACCAAAAATATATACTAAAAAGCTGTAAAATATCACCCCTATTAGGATTCATGAACTTGGTTTGGTTTATTGAACTTAATTTATGTATTGGTGCTTAGATTAATGTATGTTTTGAACTTGTTTTATGTTTTTTTGGTTAATGAGTTCATGGTTTATCACTTATTTTGGGTAGTGTATCATTTTTCCAGGTATTGTTGAACATGTCGGGTAAAATTTTACTATTTTGGGTACTAAATGCTCGAACCATTTGAGAACGGATTATTTTGTGTATTTTACGGTTCTTAGCCCTTTGTATCTGAACCGAACCGAAACCGATAGGAACCGATCCAAAATGTTTTAGGCACTATTAGATCCTAAACGCCCATAATCGAACTGAACCGGATACCCGAATGCCCAGGGCTATGTTAGATTGTCAAAACTGGAAGACAAAGCACATCAACTGCTATTTTTTGTACAAAAAATCAAAACCCTAGTTGTTTAATTAGGTATGTGAATAGTTAGACTTCTTTTTGTTTACACTAGTCCAACATATGAATTAGCTAGTATGATCCATCATTTAAATTTGGCCCAACAATTAAAAAAAAATCTATTTTTTCACAAAAACTGAATTAAATAAACTGATTCTTTTTTTTAAAAAAATTATGGTTTAGTTTGGAAAATATTATATCACACATAACCACACCGGAAAATTGATTTCTGAAGCGAAAAAATTTCAATTTTTGTTCCATTCGAAAGATATTTCCGCAAACTGAAAAATCAAAACACCAAAATTTTCAACCCGAACTGGACTGGTTGGAGGAGACGCCCACTATGTAATATAAGCACTATAAGATAAGAAAAACAAATGAATATATAATACACATAAACAACACTAAAGTTTTTCAAAAAATTGATTGATCAAATGATAGTAGATTACAAGCATTGGAACTAACTTATATATTTTTGGCAGTTACACATTGAATAAATTAAAGGCTAACTCTAAATGTGGTTGCTCACATTGGTCATTGGGGGAGAATTATTTACATGGAATTCAGATTAATGAAGATGTGAGGAGCGATCTAAGAATACACCCTTAAGTTTGAAATATGGTGGACCAAAACTAGGGAAAATGGAGGGATGTGAACCTGTATCTTTGTGAAAACTTTTAAGGAGATTAGCTATCCATAGCAGGCTAATCTTCTCTATTTTGAATAATTTTAAATGCATCTGAACAGTCGGTTTCCAATACCTGACAATGTAACCCACTTTTAGATGTAATAACCCAAGAGCTTCCAATTTAGAATGCGAAGAAGAAAGACTCTTTGTAATTCATATACGGTTGAACAGAGTGATCCATTGAAGCATACCGAACCCAATCTTGAGGTGGTACCCGTACTCTTTCGCAAATCGTCTATCTAGCATCTAATTTATGTACTCGGAGGTTCTAGAATAACTGGTATCATTGGATTCTGAGTTACACATTTGTGGTTCTTTCCAAGTAAAAAATTCACTTCCGCAAACTTTAAAATATATGATGTATCGGATTCAACCCCTTTGAATATTTTTTTTTTTTCTCTTAGTATCCAAATATACCTTAATAATACCCATGGGAATATCCGGTCATTCTCATAATTTCCCCCTTGGTGTTCCTGAATCGAAGGTTTCCGCCAAAAAAGTACTCCAAATTTGTATATACAAATCCATTTAGGAAGACATTTCCTCATGTTAGAATCTTTTCCAATCTCCGCATTTGATACGCATAGGGGCATTTTAACATAGCATGATTTATTGTTTACCCATTATGATCACATTTTTTACCCTTAACTGATATACTTTATGAATAATCGGAACTATTTACCATTTTCCACAAAAAGTATAATTTTTGTCTACGCAGTTAACTTTCCACAAAAATACTCTCCTCTTTATGTTTTTCCTTCTATGCTAACAATATCACTTTTTACAGTGTAATTACAAATTTTCATATAATGCTATATCTTGCTTAAACGACGGACTAATGGCTGATGGCAATTTTCATATAATGCTATATCTCTGCATTTGATACGCATAGGGGCATTTAAACATAGCATGATTTATTGTTTACTCATTATGATCACATTTTTACACTTAACCGATATACTTTATGAATAATCGGAACTATTTACCACTTTCCACAAAAAGTATAAATTTTTTCTAGGCAGTGAACTTTCCAAAAAACTACAATCCTCTTTATGTTTTTCCTTATGTGCTAACGATATCACTATTTCACAGTGTAATTACCAATTTTCATATAATGCTATATCTTGCTTAAATGACGGAATAATGTTAATAAGTATAATAATTGTACATATTATGTAGATCCATAAGGTCATGTAAGAGTGAGATATTTCAATCATTTGCAATTGGCTTAACCAAATAATTAACCATTAAATATGGATGACTTAGAACTTCCTCTCGATCGGGTTGTGATTCTAGATTGAATACAATTTTTTTTTTTTTTTTTGAACAGAGAATATGAATATCTTAAAAGGATATTTATTAAAATAACTCTTATTACAACTTAAAATATTTTCAAATCTTTTTATTTACAAAATAAGTTTCATACCTTATATATCTTTCCTAGAAATTTGTACAAGGGGTTTAACCACATATACCCACTTTTCATACATTTAATCACATACTAGGTGATGCCCGCGCTAAAGCGCGGGATAATTGTTTAAAATACATTTTTTAAAAATAGTTGAATTTAAAATGGTTTAGCATTAGGCAAATACTCAACTTAAACCAAACCAATGTAAATAACAACATAAAAACCAAAAAGCCAAAAGTTACTCAGCCAAACCTAGTGAATAACATATGTTTTTAAAAGATTAAGAAATCCTCCAATCAATTGTTAGGATTTCTTTAAAAATCGTTTGACCTCTCACGATATTGAACAATATTATTAGATCGTAAATTTTTCCACACACTTGGCACAAAAGTGATAGGATCAATCACTCAACATTCCAAATCTCATTCTAATTTATTTGAGAAATCAACATACGTGAGTTTCTTAACCGTGTGAAAACAACTTGAATGTTTTGAAAGATGTGGTGAAAATTGATAACTGTAAAATAACAAATAAACAACTTTAAAGCACGGAGATGAGGGAGAATTTCAAAAATATCATTTTTGGTCTAGTCTTTTTTGTCATAAAGATCATCTTTATATATATTAAAAAAGTAAATTACCATTTTAAATATTTAAAAAATGTCTTATAATATTTTTTTGGGGTTTTAGGATTTATAATGTCTTAGGTTTAAAAAATCGAGCTTGGAATCGCAGTTAATATTTGTAGCGAAAAAAGGAAGAGGACATGTCAACATTCATGTAGAAAAGAATTGTATAGCAAAATAACATGGCTTTATTTATATGTTTTTATAACCATTTAATGATTATATGTTATTTTTATTATATTTATCATACATTGGACAGGGTTAATACTATTTCTTTTGTAGCGATCATATGTTATGCGGAAATTAACTAATAAATATAGTGATTTCCCGCGCCGAAAATCTAAATAATTCATGATTTTAGTTTTTTCCATTTCTTTTTATATGTGATTTTATAATCAAAACACTTGAATTATAAAAGATTTTTCACCGAATAACAACATCTGCAAAAAGATGATATAAGTAAGCAAGTAATGTTCTTTAGTAAACAACCCCTTTTGTCGTTAAGAGTATAATTTTGTTTTTGAACCTTTTTTATTGTTAATGAGTATAATTTTGTTTTTTTATCATTATTGGCCATTGAGAAATTACAATAGACTTAAACGGGTTCAACAAAATTGTTTTCCAGTTAAAAGTTTTTGTTTTCCAACAAAGAAACTAACAAAGAAACACAATGATTCTCCGCGCGGAGAATCCAAATAATTTATGACTTTAGCTATTTAAGAATGTAAATTTAAACCAAAAAAAAAAAAAATTTGTCTTCCTTACCACCACAATGCAGTTTCTAACAATTGTATCAATGATGGAGAACAGAACTTCATAAGATCGAGATGCCCCACCATGCCTCATTCGGTTTCTTTCCCACCATAGATTGTAAAGAGTAACTTGGAAAACAGTATGTAGTAAATAAACATCCTTTGTTGTGCACATTGGGTTGAACTACAAATTATTATACGTTCCAAAAATTTTTGTTGAACTTAAAATGTTTTAATATTAAACAAACAATCAACTTAAACCAAACCAGTGTAAATAACATAAAAATCAAAAAGTCAAAAGTTACTCAACCAAACCTAGTGCATAACATTCGTTTTTAAAAAAATTGAAAATCCTCACATCAATTGTTAGGATTTCTTCAAAAAACGTAGATCTCACAATATTGAAATAACAAATAAACAACTTTAAAGCACGGAGATAAGAGAGAATTTCAAAAATACCATTTTTGTGTAGTTTTGTTTTGCTTTTTTTTAGAAAGACCATTATTATTTTTTTCTTACATTTCTTAAAGTAAATTACAATTTTAAATATTTTTAAAATGTCTCATAATTTGGGGGGGGGGGTTTAGGGTTTCGGATCTAAGGTTTAGGGGTAAAACCCTAAACCTTAAAATCCTAAACAGCAAAAAGATCTTTATTAAAAATCATTAAAATCTAAACCCTAAAACCTTAAATCTTAAACCCCAAATAACACTAAACCCTAACCATAGAAGGTTTTAACCATAAATCTTAAACCTTAGTTCCCTAAACGAACTCTAAATCCTAAAAAGTAGGAGATTGATAAAACTCGGGGAACTCTCACAGTTGGAGATTGATAAATTGAGCTCGGAATAGTAGTAGATATTTGTAGCAAAAAAAGCAAGAGGAGATATTATCAAATGTTGGATAGGGTTAATACTATTTATTTTGTAGCGGCGATATTTTACGCAGAAATTAACAAATAAACACCGATTCCCCGCATGGAGAATCCAAATAATTCATGGCTTTGGCTTTTTTTCAAAAAGACCATTTTTTCTTACATTTCTTAAAGTAGATTACAATTTTAAATATTTAAAAATGTCTCGTAATGTTTTTTGGGGTTTTAGGGTTTATGATCTAAGGTTTAGGGTTAAAACCCTAAACCTTAAAATCCTAAACACCAAAAAGATCTTTATTCAAAAATCACTAAAATCTAAACCCTAAAACCTTAAATCTTAAACCCAAATAATACTAAACCTTAACCATATAAGGTTTTAACGTTAAATCATAAACCTTGGTTCCCTAAATGCACTCTGAATCCTAAAAAGTGGGAGATTGATAAAACTCGGACGACTCTCACAGTGGGAGATTGATAAATCGAGCTCGGAATAGTAGTAGATATTTATAGCAAAAAAAGGAAGAGGAGATGTTATCATACATTGGACATGATTATTACTATTTCTTTTATAGCGACCATATGTTACGCGGAAATTAACAAACAAACATTGATTCCCCACATGAAGAATCCAAATAATTCATGACTTTAGCTCTTTTTTTAATATGATTTATAGTCAAAACACTCAATTTTAAAAGAGTTTTCGCCAAATAACAACATATGCAAAAAAGATTATGTAAGTAAGCAAGTAATGTTCTTTATTAGTAAACAAATTTTATCGTTAGTGAGTATACTTTTTAAAAACAATTATCGTTTTTTTTTTTTTTGTCAACTAAAAACAATTATCGTTAATTAGCATTATTATGTTTTTTATCATTATGGGCCACGGAGAATTAAAATGAGCTTAAACGGGTTCAACAAAATGGTTGTTTTTATTAGAAAAAAAAAATTTGTTTTCCAACAACCTATGCGGAAATTAACAAAAAAACTCAATGATTCCCTGCGCGGGGAATCCAAATAATTCGTGACTTTAGCTATATTTTGTTTTTTAATTTTTTTATATATGATCTTATAGTCAAAACACTTAAAATTTAAAAGAGTACTTACCAAATAATAACATATGCAAAAACATGATATAAGTAAGCAAGTAATGTTAATGAGTATACTGTTGGCTTTTAACTTTTGTATTATCGTTAATGAGTATACTTTTGTTTTTATAATGAATATATTTTTGGAAACTAATTCAAATTTCCCTTTTTAATAAAGAACCTTTTTATCATTATGAGTCGTAGAGAAATTTAATAAAGAACTTTAACTATAATTCATGACTTTAGCTATTTTTCCCTTTTTATATGATGTTATAGTTAAAACAATTGAATTTTAATAGATTTGTTTGCCAAGTAATACCATTTGCAATTAGATTATATAAGTAAGCAAGTAAGTTTGTTCGTTTCACCTACCTTCAGAAAATATATAAATAAAGATGTGATTAAAATATTTATTAATTGGCCAATTATTTAGGTTCTCCAATTTAAAGTTTTTTACCAACAACGTACGGGAAAATTTATTGTTAATAAGTGTGTAGTTTTTTTTCTGAAGCTTTTTATAGTTAATGAGTTTTTTTTTTAATGAGTATATTTTTGGAAAACCAATTCAATTTTCTTTTTTAATCATTATGGGCCGTAGAGAAATTAAAACGGGGTTGACATGTCACATATTCAATAGGAGTAAGACATGTAATCCTTTGTAATTCAATTTTTCCGTTTTAATAGAGAATTTTGCTTTATCGTTATGGGTCGTAGAGAAATTAAAACGGGCTTCGATGACATGTCGCACATCCAATAGTATTAAGACATGTAATCTTTTTTTAATGAAAAATCTTAGAATCATTGTGAGCTCGCCACCTAGGATTTTTGCGCTCACAATTATATATAAGATAAGATAAGATACCTACTTTCCTTTCTTTTAATCACTTTCTCTTGTAAGAAGTCTAAAATACCTTTATTTAAATTTTAACTATTTATGGAGTTTTAGGATTTAGGGTCTAGGGTTTAGAGTTTCAAAATCCTAAACCCCAAAAAGTCTTTCCACTCCTAATAAACCTTAATCCCCTAAAATATAAACCTTAATTCCTAACAATTGAACCCTAATAGTTTTTAATTAAACCCTAAGTTTATAAATGTTTAACCTTAAATCCTAAACTTTAAGTAAATAAACTCTATAATTTTACTAAACTCTAAATCCTAAAATCCTAAACCCTAGCAAAATCTATCATTTATAATGAAAATAGATTTCGTAAATGAAGGGTATAATGATATTAAAATAAAAAGGAGTGGGTATATGTGATTAAAAACAAGGTGGTGGTATATGTGGTTAATGAGTATGGAAAAGTTGGTATATTTGTGATTTTTTTTTTTTACAAAGTATACCATGAGTATCCGTTCTCACATCAGCCAAAAAAAAAAAACTATGACCTATTTTGACGAACTTGTCGAGAAAGAGTAATTAATTCAGTTTACAAGACAAATCTATCATGGTATTTATACAAATTCATATTTCTTCACATACTTATTTTGAATGATATAATTTTATAATCCTAGACATATTTATTTATGTAAATCTGTTATTTCAACAGATTTAATATTTGTTTGGTAGTTTTTTTTTTGTCTCAATTTGATTTTATTCAAATAAACGTTTTGGCAAAAGCCATACAAGAAGCTAACAGTCACCAAACCAATAGGCGGGTAACACAATAAAGACAAAGAGGATTACACTAAACTGTCTCGATGCAAACGATCACTTAACCAAGAAAGACCGTTACGAGAGATGTATGTATGACTGATATCTATATTCCTTCGTCACACTATTAGTGATACAGATCGCCACTTGGTTGGCTGCTGAAGTAGTGCTAGTAAACGAACAACCTTGTATGGAACGCATAACACTGAAAACCTTACCAAGCATTGCTCGAACTGATGAGAATTGTGATGGATGATGTAATGCATCCAAAAGTTGTAAATCCGACACTTCGAAAATGACGTTTTGAAGATGCAAGTCAGCCAAACAAGAAGTTGCCCATGTAAGTCATTCAATCTCCGCTTCCAGCTTTGTGGCCGTATTAGCAAAAGTAGTGTGGCCATGAAACATGGGAATCCCATTGTGATCCCTTATAATCCAGCCCGTCCCACTCAAACGATTGGTGTGTACCCAAGAACTTGCCACATTACATTTAACTAACGGCTCGACCGGTTTCTTCCACCCTTGTAGTTCCACTGTTGATTCATTTGTCGGGCCATGCATGTTTGCAGTAGACCATTCTAGCATGTCATCCTTATCCCGTTGCAGAATAAACTCCACTGTGCATAATTGTTGTTCGAAGACTAACCATTTTCCACTTTCCAAATTTGCCACAACAACCAGGGAAAAGCTACAAAATCATCACTACCGGAAGTATGATTAACCAAATAGTGGAGATTGAGAAATGTTGAGGATAAGGAGAACCCATGAGGTGGAAGTTGGAGGCCAGATAACTCTCAAACCTCCACCGCTCGGGGACAATGGAACAGAACATGGGAAATAGTTTCATTAGAAACCCCACACGCCTGACATGTTGGGTCTAAATTCATTCGGCAAGAATTAAGTCTATCCTTTACCGCTAGCGCTCCTGAAAGGCATCTCCAAAGAAAATGCTTTATTTTTGGAGCCGCCTTAACCTTCCAGATTTTGGTCCATAGAGATTTCTCCAATGGAGGGAGTGGATCTGCCCTTGCCACTCGGCATCCATAATTAATTTGTAACCACTTTTAACCGAATATGACCTCGAGGGTGTAAAACCCCAATAATAACCATCTTGCATAAAACGAGATTGTTTTATTTTCCGAATTCGATTGCAGTCTACGTCGTAGAACAACTCCCTTAGCAGATCTTCATACCAAGTATCAAAACCAGGGATCAAAAGATCAGCTACACGAAGATCCATATCAAAGGTACGTTGGCGCGGATACGGGAAACGAGGCCCGTTGTCGAACAGCCAACAATCCGAGAAGACTAAAGTATCATGTCTGTCACCAATTGAACGAACCAATCTTTTTTTTTTAACAGCTCACGTCCAAAGATCAAACTTCTCCAGGCGTAGGATGGACTAACACCAATACCACAGTCAAGAAAATTATCCACACGGAAATATCGACTTTTTAAAAGTCTAGATAAAAGAGAATTGGGGTTGTCAATAAGACGCATGGCTTGTTTACATAATAATGCTTGATTAAACGAAGCAATATCATGGAAGCCAATACCACCATTCTCCTTTGTCATGCACATTTTTTTTCAGGCTACCCATGTAATTTTCTTTTGGTTATCTCCAGTATTTCACCAGTATTGGGTCATTGCGCTAGTCAGCTTTTGACAAAGGTCTTTCGACAGTAAAAAACAAGACATAGCATAAATTGGCAAGGTTAGTGCAATTGATTTTAAAATTATTTATTTCCCTCCCTGAGATAAAGCCTTGCCAAACCAACCATGCAGTCTAGACTTTAGTTTCTTATGTATAAACTATAGCAACTTTCGTTTAGAGCCACTAAAACATTCAGGTAGACCCAGATAAGTACCATCCCCACCTTCTCGCTTTATTCCAAAGAATCTGTTGCCAGGGTCGTCTCACACCCACAAAGATATGTTTCCCGAAAATAATCGAGGATTTATCCGAGTTAATGACCTGACATGAAGCCGCCCCATAGAGGTGCAAACCTCGCATGATTTCACAATTCTCAGGTGTCGCCCAACATAGTAATAAACTATCATCGGGAAACAACAAGTGAGGGACCGCAGGGCCATTCTCTACCAAAGATATGCCAGATAAACGGCCCACTCTTTCCGCTTGGTTTAGAACATTAATCAGGGCTTCCGCTCCCAATACAAAAAATAAAGGTAAGAGGGGATCCCCCTGGCGAAGCCCTCTCTCTGGTTTAATGAAACCATGAGTGTGACCATTCATGAGAACGAAATAGGAAACCGAGGTGATGCACGCCATAATCCAATTAATCCACAAAGCATTAAAGCCCAACTTATGCAGCAACTTCTCTACAAAAATCCACTCCACTCGATCATAGGCTTTAGACATGTCCGTTTTAATAGCCATGAAGTCCTTACTAACAAAATCATTAGTACGCAAGGCAAGAGTTACTTCATGACCTATAAGGATATTGTTTGTAATGAATCGACCCGCCACAAAAGCTCCCTGAGTATCAGAGATGACATATGGGAGGACAACTTTTAGCCTATCACATAAGATTTTTTAGATAATCTTGTAATGCACCGAGCATAAACTTATCGGCCTCAAATTTCTCATTCGAGTAGGGGCAGCAATTTTAGGTAACAGGCAGATATTGGTGTGATTCTAGTCAGCTGGCAAAATGCCTGTGACGAAGAAATCTGAGATTTCTCGAATCACCGAAGGACCAACGATGCTCCATAATTTTTTATAGAAAACACCCGTAAACCCATCAGCCCCTGGAGCGCTTGTCCCTTTTATAGCAAAAGCTGCCAATTTGATCTCTTCAGGACTAACCGGTCTAGTCAAAGCCGCATTCATATCAGTCGTTACCCTAGGAGTAAGACCTGCAAATAACTCTTCCATATCATTCAGGTTAGTCGAGGTGAACAAATCTCGAAAATAATCAACTGCGACTTGTCCTTTTGAGCCTTCAGCATAACATTCCCGATTATTTTCATCATACAATAAAATTATCTGGTTACGGATATGACGGCCCATAACACAGTTGTGAAAATATCGGGTATTCCGGTCACCTTCTTTAAGCAATTTATCCCGCGATTTTTGTCTCCAAAATCTTTCCTCATCCCGATAAGCCTTAGCAACCTCAGCCTTTAGATTAATAAGCAGTTGAGGATCAGGTAAAACCTTGCTAACCTCACTCTCTAAGGTCGCATGTAAGGCAACAAGGCGATCGACTGAATTCTGGTTTGTTTCCTTCTTCCAGACGGACAAAACTCATCTACAACTAGCAATGCGCTCAACTAGAGGAACATCTATTTCCTCATTTAGTCCAAGCCAGCCTTGACGAACAATGTCGTCAACACCATTTTGATCTAGCCAACGGTTGTCAAAGTAGAACTTTTCCCGACTATGTTCTATGGGTCGTAGACATATTTGATTAGGATGGGTCTATGATCGGATCCCTAGAAGTCTAAATAAGTCATTTTTATCGCGGAAAGTAATCAAACCAGGCATCATTCCCAAAACTACGATCGAGTTTGCACTGAACGTAATAATCCTCTCTCCATCCAGTCCAGGAAAATGAATTTTCGACACTACTAAGTTTGCGGAATTTGCAATTGGACACCATATCTCTGAAATTCCAGAAAGTTGGTTCCTCCCGAACTGGTCCTCCAATTTTTTGGTCAGCGTTTAGTAATTCATTAAAATCACCAACTAGTAACCCAACATCGTCACGTCGTAAACCAATTTGAGACAACGAGTTCCACACTTCAAAACGAAGTGCAATAACCGGGTCCCCATAGACACAAGACAGATAATAAGAAATGGATCCATGCTTGACTCGTAAGTCAATGATCCTATTATTCGAAGAAATAATGTCAACAACAAAGGAGTTTTTCCACATTAAAGTCAAGCCGCCACTCCGGCCAACTGGTTCAATAGTAAACAACTCATCGTAACCTAGCTCTACTTTAAACCAAGCATGAAATTATTTTTTTGTTATGTTTCTATAAAAAAATAAAAAATCAGGAAAATGGACTTTGCGCATTTTCAGAAGACGAGAAACTGTTTCAGGGCTTCCAGCACCTTGGCAGTTCTAACTCAAAATACTCATTGGATCGGTAGCGGTTTCAAACTAGAAGCCACCGTTTTAGTAGATTTATTATACATATTTTTTATTTATTAGTTTCTTAAAGAGAGTCGTTTTAGTCTTATTTTTCTGTTTCAGAAAGAGAGTCGTTTTCATTTTCCAATACAACTTTTAATACTAAAAATTCCTACTTTAACCTCAAAACAAAGAATAATATGAACACACAACTTATTATTTAGGAATATAATAGAATTTTTAAATATACTTTATTAATTTGTATGCAAATAGTCAAAACGACACCTTTTAATAAAAGGAAAGACTATTTTTCACTTATGAAATGACAAACATTCTAGTAAGTCTGGAGTCATTCTGGATACTTGTTCTATTTTAAAATATCTCCTATTGGGTACCTATGAAACTAGAAAATTTGGATACTGATACAATCTCCAATACTGTTTAGGCAATTAGATTCAAAACATTCCGAAAAAGAAAGGAAACCAAATCGTTGTCGTGTATCTAAGGGTAATTGTTATAAGATGGTAAATAGTTAAACCCGTTTGGGAGGTTGAGTCGTAGGCGGATGAATAAAATAGCCTTCGTTTTGAATCTCGCAGATCTATCGCGATTCTTGCGTTGCTCTCTTCCCTCGTTCTTCTAGGTAAATAGCCTCTACGAATCCTCAAATCTTCAAATTTCTTCTATCTCCGTAGCTTACCAAGCCTTCATGTCGTTTCATCTTCCCCGTTCTGCGTGAGTATATGCTTTTCGTTTCGGATTGGGTAGATTAAGCGCTGCTCATTGTTTCTTCACAAATTGATGGCGAGTGATCTTGAAGTGGAATTCTTCAAGTTACGATTTCGGAAATTCTCTAGTATTCATATCTATCCTTTTTCACAAATCGGCTGCATATCGTATTTTGTTAGATTGTTGATTTTGGGATTTGATAAATAGCTCTAGCCTTTTCGCTTTAGGAGTTGAGATTTTGTTAGATTGAGAATAGCTTTCTTGTTCGTTTCTGGCAATTTTTACCATTATTCAAATGCTGAAATTTGTTACTTCTTTGTTCTAGATATGGATTTAAGATTCTTTTCGCTCTTATAACAGGGTATTGTTATGGCTGGTTACTGAAACTCCTTTGAGGATTTAAGTTCACAATTTTGATCAATAATGGAAGCTGAGAATGTCCCTGACCTACCAGCTTCAACCGATTCTTGTTTGGAAGCAAACAAAATTAACCATGAGTCTGGGAATGGGTCACCTGAGGCTTATCCTTTAGTTGGTAATGAGGAGAATATGGAACAAAATTTGAATCTAAAGGAAGACAATTTGACAACTGTGGGGGGCCAGGATTTTGGGGATTTATTAAAAGAGCAGGTCAGTGACGTTGTTGATATTAGTGCTGAAAGTTTGGCGGTTGATGAGGAAGTTGGTATCCGAAAGGAAACACTAACTCACAGCGCCACTTTGGATGCTAGCTGTATCCTTCTTTGCCCTTCTCTCTTGAAGGTTGCTGCATTTCCTTTCCTTTTCTTCTGATGGGAAATGGCGCTTGATCTGCTTCTGTAATTATTTACTACTTAGACTTGATTTCTGTGATTATGTTTTCTGTTCTTCCATAATTCCTCGTGACAGCTAAATCGGGTGTTAAAAGACCCCGAACAATGTCTGACGAACAACAACCTACAGTCCATGTTACTTACAAGCACTTAACGAGGTTAGATGAAACAAGAGTCATAGCTCAACTGCATACAATTTTAAGTTGCACGAAGCATTGCTGTTTACTGATGAACTTAAAAATTTTGATGCTCAATTATTGCCGTTATTATGTGATTCTCGGTTTCCCCATTGTTTTAATTCTCAAGGAATTGCATCTTTCAGAGCTAGTAAGCAGAAGCTGGAAAGTTTATTACAGCAATGGTCAGAATGGGAGGCAGAATATACTTCCGTTGCCCAGGTATCTCTGAATGGAGAAGTCCTTCTACTCTCTTATAAAATATTTTTTCTAGGCAATATAACAGTGAATCCGGTCATTTTTCATCATATCATCAATTAAGATTGTGGTCAGAAGAATCCTTATTGGGTATCAACTACAAGAAGCGTGCAAAATATGACACTCAATATTTTTGGACCATGTAAAGTATCATCTACAATTTGCAATCATTTCCTTAAATAAACTTCCGCCATGTTAGTGTTGAAGAACTAACTATCTGGTGTGTTAAACAGAACTAGTCTTTACTAAGGCACACTTGTCGTAGTATCTAATACGAAAATGATTTTGATAGTCTACAAGCAATTTAGATTTCATCTTTCGGTTTCTATCATAAGATTTTGACTTTACATAGGCTGCTTTATATATATATATATATATATACAATATAATACATGCAACTTAAGCTAGAATCTTTGATTTGGTTATATCCTAAGGATCAAAAACAACCATTAGAATCTGGTGAGGAGACATATTTCCCTGCTTTACGTGTTGGGGTGCAGAAGACTTCATCTGTGGTGAGTGGAAACCTTTTCAAGCTTCTCGAAAGTTGTAAGTGTTCATATCGGTATTTTTTATGACATGTCAACTGGTGCATTCTTGCATATGCAGTCATTCTGGATCGACAATCAAACTGGTCCGAAGCCATTGGAAGAGTTTGTTCTAGTGGAAAGTAGCACCACTCCCCTTTATGACCGCAAATTTGCAATTGGTTTAAATTCAGCAGATAGCTCCGATAACTTGGAAGGGTACATTGAATCCAAATCTGTTGAAATTTTGTCCTGTTTTTAGTTTCACCTTGTAAAAATTGTGATGGATCCTTTATTCTGCTATGTTTACACTATGTTGTAATATTATCCAACAATGAATGTGTTAATGGTCATACGCTAGGTTCATTCTTGTAACATTTAATGTATTTATTGTTCCAGGGGGTTGGAGATTATTGATGATCCTCCACGTTGCTTCAATTGTGGTGGCTATAGTCATTCCATGAGGGAATGTCCAAAGCCATTTGATCGATCAGCGGTTAATAGTGCTCGGAAGCATCACAAATCCAAAAGAAATCAGAGTATTGGCCCCCGTCTACCATCTCGATATTATCAAAAACCTCAAAGTGGAAAGTATGATGGCTTGAAACCCGGCACACTTGATGCAGAGACACGTCAACTTCTAAATCTTGGGGTAATTTTGAAGCTTAGTTCCATGTTTATACGATCGTGAGATGATTATTGTGGTTAAGTCCTTTCCTCTTCTGCAGGAACTAGACCCTCCCCCGTGGCTTAATAGAATGCGGGAGATTGGGTACCCACCAGGATACTTAGGTAAGCATTTCTGCTCGTTTGTATTCATTCATGTACATGCAAAAGAAGTAGGGGTGGGCTTCCGTTTTTTTAGGTCTGGTTCAATCATTTTGTTTTTCGGTTTTAAGAAATCTACCACAAACACTAGAATCCCATGTTTTCTTGGTTCGGTTTGGTTTTCTTTGAAATATTTTGGTGTGGTTTTGTTTGGTTCCACAAAGTTCGGTTTGAATTTTGTTGCACTAAATGGGTTTCACTTAAATTGGGTATTTCTCTGTGTAATCTATCATTTAACTCGGTTTGAAGATAAAGCCTTGTTCTGTTTCGGTTTGAGGGATTTCAGATTGGGTCATTCAGTTATTATGCCCACCCCCTATGAAAATAGCTAATTTCTCATGGTATCTCCACATACCTAAAACTATACCAGATGTTCATGCCTTCTATTGTATCTGTTGCTTTCTGTTTTTGCCTCTAGCTCCAGACGATGATCATTCGTCTAGAATCACTATATTTGGAGAAGAGGTGGAGACACTGATGGAAACCGAGAGCGAGGATGGGGAAATTTTGGAAAAAGCAAGCCCTCCAGAGCCACAAATGAAAATGACGGTTGAGTTCCCAGGTATTAACGCTCCATTACCAGAAAATGCGGACGAATGGCTTTGGGAAGCCGCACCTTTGTATAAGAGTAGTACCAGATGGCAGCAAAGAACGAGCAGAGCGCACGATCATCATAGACCAGCCCAATCCAGGGATTACAGAGATGATGTTCCACTCGGTGTTGAATCATCGAGCTATCCTCCAAAGTACGGCAGTAGATATGATCACGGGTATGGTTCAAAAGATTACAGTTCTAGATCAAGAAGCCCAGGCATAGAAAGATCGCTATCTGAAAGAAGTAAGAGGGATTATTCTTCTTATGATCATGATTTCCGGGATAGAGATAGGGATTGGGACAGAGACAGAAACATGGATAGGGACAGAGATTGGGACAGGGACAGGGACAGGGACAGGGACAGGGACAGGGACAGGGATGATCGTGATTGGACTTATAGATTAAGCAACAGAAGATGAATCGTTAGATTGTAGCTGTGTAGGGTTAGGGTTTGATACTCCTTCCCTCTCTAAGTTGGCTTTCTTGTTGTTGTAACATTTCCCATGACAGTTGTCTATCAGACTGGATTTCGTACGTTTAAATTTTACTTTGCAAAAAGATACGATGAGACTATGAATGGCTTTCTTTATTTGCTTTTGCGAGGTTTTCTTGGAGATCAGTGCGACGTCCGTTATCATTCAACCCTAGGAACAAAGCAGAGATTACAAGCCCTTTAATAGTCCTATTAAACGCAGAGATATATTCACTCGATAATTGATACAATGAATGGACTATATTATCTTTTGTAAACGCTTTTCCCTAATTGTTGGCTAATAATGAATGGATCTTCTTTTATCCGTTGGTTGAACTGAAACTCGGATGATTAAAACAGAAGACTTTCCGGAACACCATCAATTCTAAGACTAGAAGCTCCAAATTGTTGTCATTTATATCAATCGATCTTAGATTATCTTAGACCCTCATACATAGAATAACCACGGTCTAGATATCTATTAGGATGAGTAGAAAATTACTCTCTAAATTTATGAAGAATCAAGCAATGTTAGAAATATAGATCCAATCAAAACCAGAATTTGATTGAGAAGCAAAAGGCGAGATGACAAAAAACTGTATAAAGATGAAAACGAAATCTGAAACAAAGTTCGAAGATAATCCGATCTAGTCGGAAAAAAAAAAGGAGAGAAAGAAAAGTAACATAGACACATTAAGAAAATTATATGCACGATGCCGGCAACAAAAAATATATCTTTAGTTAGTAGAGACTGAATGGCCTAGATGGTAACTGATCTTTTAGAGACTACACCGGGTCAAATCTGTATGATTTGTTTACAATGGTTTTTAGTCAATCTAGATGATAATTGTGGTCAATAGGAGTCTAGCGTATAGAAGCTGCCTAAGCAAGCTCTTAGAACCTTTTAGAACATTGGTTTCCATGCATATGAATTTGTCACATACTAAAAGTTTCTCATTTTTTGTACTTTTTCACGTTCATCATAACAATTTCTCAACAAATCACAAAATCTAGTTGAAAATCCGAAGCCTTATATGTAACATTTTCTACACTTTTGTCCTTGTTTAGAGTCCCAAATTTCCCATTTAGATTACATATTTCCATCGTTTTTCATGCATATGATTGATGACTGTAAAACTAATGAAACAGCAAAAGTAAAGAAGTATAGTCTGATATCAATGAAACAGTAAAACTAAAGAAGGATGATCCCGATCTAGAGATTCTCTGCGAATCCGAAAAAAATGGTAAATCAGACACTAGAGGAAGACTACTGACGAAGAAAAGCCAGAGCCGTGTAACCTAGAAAGAATTTTTATGTTTCAGATAATGGATTAGGCAAGTGTTATGATGTTAAAACCTCTGATATCGCTTGTGAATCCTCTTAACACAACGTCCAAATATTACCCTAAACATCACACTCACACAGTCAAACCGGTTGTTGTAAAATTGTTGGAGCAATAAACACAATATCATCATTGTCCCATGATGTAGTGAGCCAAAAGATTGTGTTGACGTTCCAGCAATGTCACTACCACCACAATTAGTCTTGTCTACAATTATAGCTCCACAAATGAATTCCCATAAGCTCATTTCTATGTTGGACTGAAAACTCAGTAATGACAGCATCATAAGACCTGAAACTGCCTGCAATTTTTCAGCCTTGTTCATCCAATGATGCCACACATGAGAAGTTGTTTGTAAAGCTTCATGTTGATAAAACAAGGAATCCGCTTTAACAAATAACAAAGCATATGCATAGGAGAGTGGATCCAGGTATGGAATTTTCAGTGCCTCTCTAACAAAACATATGCCGGCCGTTCTCCTGTTACTACTACGGATCATGATTACATGATTCGGTTCACTTCTTTAACTGTGGTTACCGAAAGTCGTGATTTGTCGTCTTCTTTGTTTTTTAAATTCGTTGAGTTTGGGATGATCCGTGCTAAAACTGTTAGTCTCTTCAGTTGTTTCAGTAAGTTTTATTTATGTATACATATATACGTATTGCAAAACTTTGNGTAAGTTTTATTTATGTATACATATATACGTATTGCAAAACTTTGCTAATGTTTATTTTAGATATAGTTTACGAATAAAATTGTGCAGATTTGATTGGTGTGGTTTAATAAGTTTGTATTTTGGGTACTTTTTAAGACCTTACAACTACAATGT